>LPNX010087734.1:313456-428926 GCA_001517045.1 Pseudotsuga menziesii
TTGCCACATGTCAGCTTGCTCTTGACCCAGTCTCCTCCACCAATTTGACCAGTAAACACTCTTTTAATAGCTCTCCTAAGATGTTGTCTCATCCTCTATTTATTTATAAATAAAATATTCAGAATTTACATTAAATATCCTTGACCTTGCTGAGTCATCAATTACAACTTAGCATAAAATTTAACATATTTTCCTCAAATAATATAAAATTGTTTTTGCAAAATTGGGACATGTGACATACACACCCCCTTAAAGTATAACATTTTTCTCGATGTTATTTATTCTTCGTCCTCAGAATTCCCCTGGAACAGAATTGGAGATGCATCCCACATATTACTTTCCAATTCCTAGGTGTCTTCCTCTGGACTAAGGTGCTTCCATTGCACCTTCACTTGACTAATGGTGCGGTTTCAAAGTGTGATCTCCCTCCGCTCGAGGATACAGTCCGGTTCCACCAGAAAATCTCCATCTAGTTCCACCTGTACATCATTCCAGTTAACAACATGAGTAGCATCATGAACATATTTCTTTAATACATAAATGTGAAAAACATTATGCGCTCTTAAATTCGGTGGTAATGATAATTGATAAGCTACCTGTCCAATCATGGACAGTATTTCAAATTGACCATAGTAACAAGGTGCTAATTTTGCACAACTACCCAACCTTAGAGAGATCTTTTTGGGTCTCACCTTGATGAACACATGTTCACTTACCTGAAACTCCTTTGGAGTTCTTTACGGTCTGCTTAAATTTTCTATTGATCCTGTGCAATTTTTAGATTACCTTGTACCTGCTTTACAATTTCTTCCATTTCCTTCAATAGTTCAGGACCTAATACTAATCTATCCATCGGATTACTCCAAGAGATAGGAGTATTACATTTCCTTCCATACAAGATTTCAAAAGGACTAAATCTGGCTGACGCTTGATAATTATTGTTATAAGGAAATTCTACCAGATGCAAATAATCCTCCCATTTACCTAGTTGGTCTTTCACATACATTCTTAGTAAATCTTCCAATACTTGGTTTACTATTTCAGTCTGCCCATTTGTTTGAGGATGGAATGAAGTACTAAAATTTAGTGTAGTGTTTAATCCTTTAAACAGAGATTTCCAAAAGTTACTTGTAAATTTAGGGTCTGTATCTGAGATTAATACTTTCGGTATTCCATGCATTCAGAAATTTTTCTTTAGAAAGATATCAGTTATGTTTGCATCTTTATACGTAGTTTTAATGGGTATAAAGTGGGCTGCTTTACTTAATTTATCGACCACTACCATGATATAATCATTTAAATTCTGATTTTTAGGTAGTCTAGTAACAAAATCGAGACTAATTATCTCCCATTTCCAGCTAGGAATGGGCAACGGCTGAAGTAATCCAGCTGGGTGTTGATGTTCCATTTTCACCTACTGACATTCAAAACATCTAGCGATATATTCTGCCAATTTAGTCTTCATGTTTGGCCAAAAATATTCTTTTCTTAACATAGCTATAGTCTTCTGATAACCTGGATGGCCTGAGTATGGAGTTTTATGGATTCCATCTAAAATTAATAATTTAACTTTAGGTACATACATTCTGTCTTTATACATTCATTTTAGCTTGTAAATTTTGGTAAATTTCACCTTGTTCTACCCCTGCTTTAAGCTGTTCATCTATATCTGTTGTATACGTGCTGATAACTGCTGTAAAGTTCATCCTTGCATTTCTACTTAATGCATCAACAACTTTATTTTCTTTTCCTTTAATGTGCTGAATTTCGAAATCATACTCACTTAGAAAAGCTAGCCACCTACATTGTCTAGAATTTATATTAGGCTGATCTAACAGATATTTTAGTCCTTTATTATCGGTCATTAGAATAAATTTTCTTCCAATTAGGTGACGACGCCACATCTTTAGAGCATGTATAACAACAACTAATTCCAGATCATAAGTTGCATAATTCTTTTCATGAATTTTTAATTTCCTAGACTCATAAGCAATAACATGGCCTTCTTGAGTCAATACTCCGCCTAAATCATCATTGTAGGCATCAGTAAACACTACAAATTATTTATTTGGATCAACTATTCTTAAAATAGGTGCACTGGTTAATAAAGTTTTTAACTTTTTAAAGCTATCCTTGCATTTCTGGTTCCAATCAAATTTCTGTCCTTTCTTCTGCAAAGAAGTTATCAGATTTGCGATTCTTGAAAAACCTTCAATGAACCTCCAGTAATAACTGGTAATTCCCATGATGGATAGAACATCAATTACATCCTTAGGAACCGACCAATCTTCAATCACCCTTATCTTTTCAGGATCCACCGAAATCCCTTCCTTAGTCACCACATGACCTAAGTACTGAATTTTATCCTTAAATAAATCACATTTACTAAACTTTGCAAAGAGTTGATGATCTCGTAACTCTTGCAAAACAATTTTTAAATGTTCTTTATGTTCTTCTTTAGTTTTTGAATAGATTAATATGTTGTCGATAAACACGACCACAAACTTATCTAGATACTTATGCATAATGTTGTTCATTAAACACATAAAAATAGCTGGGGCATTAGTAAGCCCGAATGGCATGACGATAAACTCGTAATGACCATATCAAGTCCTGAAAGCTGTTTTAAAGATGTCTTCATATTTAATCCTAACTTGGTGATATCCAGATCTTAAATCAATTTTTTAAAACACCATGGCTCCCCGTAGTTGATCAAACAGATCATCTATGCGAGGAAATGAATATCTATTTTTAATAGTCATCTTATTCAACTGACGGTAATCTATGCAAAGTTGCATGGTTCCGTCCTTTTTCTTAACGAAGGTGACAGGTGCCCCCCATGGAGACACACTAGGTCGAATATACTTCTTGTCAATAATTTCTTTTAATTGTGCCTTTAGTTCATTAAGTTCAAGTATGTTCATTCGATAAGGGGCCTTTGAGCTGGGTCACTGCACCAGGTATTAGCTCAATGGTAAAATCTAGTTCCCTTTTCGGAGGTAGTCTCGAAATTTCTTCTGGAAATACATCAGCATACTCTATTAAAAATGGTATGTCCTCCAATTTTAATTTGACTGTTTTATTTAGATTTTCCTCATCAGTTACTATTACTGCATAAGCCTTACAATCTTTCCTAATAGCTCTCTTAAGCTACAGAGAAGAAATCTACCTTATGGTTGTTTTTCTAGGGATTCCCTTTACACTTATTGATTTTCCATCATTATTTATACAGGTAAAGGTTTTATCATAATAGTATAAGATCACCCTATGTTTCTCTAACCAATCCATATCGATTAGTATGTCATAAGAACCAAGAGGTAGTACATTAAGCTTTACAACAGTTTCAAATTGATCCATAACTACTGCACATTTCTTTACAAAACAAGTTACCTTCCTTTTGCACCAGTGGCTAATTGAACCAACCAAGAATTTTCAAATTTTTCAACAGGCAGCTTACATTTTTCTACCAATTTAGGTGAAATATAACTGAGACTAGCTCTTAGATCAATTAAAATAGACATAGAGGTTTGGTTTATCGTACCTTCTACTTCCACCATGGAAGTTTGATATTCTACTTGTCGATTCTCCAAGGCTGCATTGATTCTGGGCATAGTCCTCGCTAAATCTCCAACAGTCATTTCTTCCTATATAGTATGAATATTACTGACAGTCTTTTTCTGATTAGGACAGAATGAGGCATAATGTGGGCCATTACACTCCTCGCACTTTATGGGTTCTTTGCATTCAAATTTCTTTGTGTAATTACCATTATTATTAGAAGACTCTTTCCCCTTTGAATTGTTCTGATTGCTTGGTAAATTATTCTTATTCCCTTGGAAATTCTTGTTAGGAAAATTTCTGGCCTTATTATTTTTAGAATTCTGGTTGGGCACAAACTCTTTATTCTTTTGATCATAATTATTTTTATTCTTTTCGGCCTTCCAGTTGGCCATGCTCTCCTTCATCTGATTCTGTTCATAACTGTAACATCCTGACCCTCCGATCAGGAAAGAGGACACTACTACACTCCAAACATACGGTCATCTAGCCCCATAAACAAAACATAAAATGGACTGAAATTAACATACTTAGATGCATAATTACTATCAAATAGCAGAAGCACATTCATTCATTCACAACATTTAACATGTTCATATTGATTTATAAAACAAACACAATTGCAAGGATTTCAATCACAAGAAGATACTTATCTTTAACAGGAGTTTGTTTCGCAACCAGCTACGTCGCTACAACGTTCCACCCAACCATAGGCCCGCGTGCTCCTTAATCTCTCAGCAACATTGCCACCCTTGATCTAGGCATGATTCCCGAAGGGATAAGGAACTAACAGGATTACACATAGCCAAGGGGAACAACACCACAAGGGTACACAATTCAGCCAAGCCAACACAAGGAAATTAGTCCTTTCTTTGAAACGCAATCCCTTAGACCCTGATCTCCCTTCCAGTGCTATTCAAGCTTTAGCAGGGGAAAACAACTCCCTGAATCATTCTTGGCCCTATTGTGGCCAAAATGATTCCACAGCAACCTACAACAGCCAAAATACAAGGGAAAACACAGCCAAGCAATCGTGGCAACAACAACCCATGAACATTCATGAACCCACAACACACAATCCCCAATGCAATCACTGGAGAACTTACATCGACCGAAATGGGAAAGGAATAGAATCCCAATCTATACATGAGGGAAAATATGCAACCCACATAAATGTAGATGAAAATCACAACCACGATTCAATGCAGTATGGCAATGGTGGAAAAAGACGCCGATTCTCTGCGTGAACATGAGGATGAACACCACCGCAAGATAGTAGTCCGTGAGGCAGAGGAGAACGAACCTACTTGCAGGTCAACAATTGGTGAATAAAAGGAGAACTGAACCCCCAAACAATGAATCACGGCTCCCTTTTAACTCTGCTTGACCTGGGGAAAATGAATAGCTCTCGATCGGGACAGTGGACAGGCCATCCATGATCCAAAAGGTGCATCGTGGAGAGAGTGCAGGCGTGGGGGGAATGACAACGTGGCATAGTGGTATTTTTGTCAGTGAATAGATGCTCCAACCAACAACATAACAGTTAAGGATGGTGGTTGGATGAGACAAAGGAAGGTGAGTGAAGAGAGTGGTGACACATGGATTTGCCCCCATGGCTCAAGGTTCAACATTCTCCCTCCTTACCCTTAGGAATCATGCCCCTTCTCAATTTGGTTGTAGTGAACATAGATGGTTGGGTTATTTAATTAAAGATTCATAGTTACATGATGCCATAACTTAATATGTATGCTGCATGTCCCGATATACCATTGGTGACGATTTCTATTTGAAACATAACATAGCCAAACCGATGGTGGGGCCTTTGCCTTTAACTCTGCACCATGGTTATTTACAATATATGTATCATGTATATTTAATGCAAACGGGGTCAAAACCAGGGTGTTACAATCCCCTCCCCCTTGGAATAGCACCATCCTCGGTGTTCCAATACATAGGAATACATATCCAAAATTCCAAGATTTTGCAGATCTGTCCCACGTTCAATTATTTACTTGAACTTTTAGGACCAAGCCCCTCGGCTTCCACGAGCTTGTCTTGCTGGTTCTCAGCTTTCGGCTCATCCCCCAAGTCTAGGAACTTTTATGTATCTTGAGCATCTCTCCAAGATTTTTTGGGGTCTTGGCAATTGTTTGAAGAATAATTCTGTCCAAGTCTGACAACTTTTGGTCTACTACCATGATCAATGTGCACTACTGGATTTCACTTTTCTCACCTGTGAAATGCACCATTGAAATTCTATTAGACCAAGCATAATATACGCATTAAAATTAGTCAATTTATTGCCCAATTGGCATGACATTCCAAGTCTCATCAAGGAGACTTTCATATTTTTCATGCCTTCCCAACAGGCACATGAGCTCATTCATGTCCATTCTTGGGCATTCTTGGGCAGGGAATTCCAACATTCACAATTTAATTTTAAGCAAATACACACATTCTATTTTCAGTCATACATGCATTCAACAACCTTTTGTTTTCTCAATGCATATATATATATATATATATAATAATACTAATACTAATAATAAAAATAATAATAATCAAAAGGTGAGAGAGAGCAGCAAGAGTTTTTCCCCTCTTTGTTTTGTTCCATCCTGGAACCCACACCACCGTTGTGGCTTTTCATGCTCTTAGCCTCTTTCACTGCATCGTGAATGCTAGACCAATCCCTCTTGATCATCACACTTAGTGTCTCCGGTCTATTTCAGACCTCTCAACCATGGAACCTCCCCACATGGTTTGTCTTGTCTGCTAGGAACTTCACAGTCTCACTAGCACCTTTTTCATTACTGCTCATTCTGAGCTCTTCAGGACAGTCACATGCCCACATGCACCCCTAGGATGCTCTCATAGTCCTCGCTTCTAGCGATACCTATATTCAAACATTGAATAAATTCACATTTTTAGTTTATTCTTATAAGTTTTTATCTCTTAAACAAGAGCTTAAAACATCATAACCAGATCATATACACATGCATATTGATAAGCAAGAATTGCAAAATAATCCAATACTTATCTATATTGTGTGTTCCCTTGTTGGTCCACAGGATCCTGCTTCGCTTTGCAAGCCTTGGGATCGCCTATGGACTTGGATGTTAGGTCAGCACGCAGGTTGCTTCACAACATCCTTTATATATATATATATCAGGCACAGACAAGCCAACCTTCAGTTGGGTTTATCAGACCGTTAATAATTGCCTGCATTTATATCAAGAACCAATCATCAGCCAAGCCAACACCATTGGGTTTATTAGGCCATCAACAATAACACATGCAATTATATCAACACAAGAGACCACTCCCTTCTCTGAGTTGACAGTCCCTCAGGAATGTCACATTTCTGGTAGTGAGCTCTAATTCCACTACCCATATCACACAAGAGACCACTCCCTTCTCTGAGTTGACAGTCCCTCAGGAATGTCTCCTTCTCTGTGCTCTTTACACTACCCCATATCACACAAGAGACCACTCCCTTCTTTGAGTTGACAGTCCCTTAGGAATGTCTCCCTCTCTGTGCTCTTTAGTAGGAGGTAGGATAAGCTCAAGCCATTGTCCATTTAGTGTACAATACCAGACTACATCTATTTACCTTGACAGCACAAACAATATAAGCATATTTGTTAGTGTTATTTCTCTAAGAATCGTAATCATGTTTCATATCATTCTCTATCAAGTATTGAGACACCATGAGTGCATCCACTCCCTAGGGTGTAATCAATATTGAAAAACCCTTTCATGATCCGACATCGAAAAAGTGTGCACCCTTTTCCGGTGTGTGCCATGTAGGCCCTATTCTTACTCAAGCAATTGGTCATAATGGAAATAAAATTAAAAACATGTTCTGCATATGGAATTTTAATAATTTGACATGCATATTCTTAGCTAGGGTTACATAACACTTATCCATTTGTCGAGGCAGTATTCCTTCATTAAGGAGGAATGGGGGCTCCCTTCTCTGAGTTGACACTCCCTCGATTTTCCATCCCAAATCCTTTTTACATTTCATATTCACACATGTCTTACCAACATAATCCATACTATCTCACTCCTATTGCTTACCAAACATGTAGTGCAGATGAGACATTTCCAGAATGTCCAATGGAGTTTCACTCGAAACCCATTTCCAAGATAGGGGAAAACCTTACCATGAAGTTTGGCTCCTTCAGGCCATCACACATGTTATTCCTGCAATGTGTACCCCTGACACATTCATCAAGTAGCCAAACAGTCAATCGTTATCTGACAATACAATCCAAATTGATTGTTCCATAACTAAGCAATGACCTTAGTAATTAAATTCAATAGGAATTTACAACTCTGTCTACTACAGAAATTGGTTTGCTTAGCAATGAGGTGATCCTCATATGTGGGTCTCTTGTAAGAAGCACCACTATGCCCATTATGATTTTATGCTTATTAGCATAACATGGACACCCACTTACAATGCGTCCTTCTGACACAACCTTATGAAAGCCAATAGTGATTAGTAGTTCTTAGCAATTTCTCAAATCTGAAATTCACAATTTCAAATTTAACAACCCATTATGCATACAAACTATTTTCACAGCCATGAGACTCTTCTCATAAGGTTTGGTTCTTTCACATTGTATATTCTGGCATTTGTCATGGTCTTACTCTCATTTCCATGCTCTAAACAATCTACCTGAAACCTGAACTTCAATAAGCCAAACACTTGGTAAGTTTGGATGCATATAACCTTTTTATTGCTGCAACCACCACTGAAGCATTTTGAGAATTTATAAAATTCAATTACTTCCAGCTGTTAATCACATCAATATTACCAAAAATCATTCTCTTCATGCAATCATTATCAGACTTTAAATTACAGGGTACAATCCCCTCATTTATGTAATTTAAATTAAAGGTTTAGATGCTTCTTACTTCACAAGCGTATCATTTGTACCACCTTGCCATTCCATAGAGCATTTTCGGCAGCCAATCGATCCCGACTAGCCTCTTCATGGACTTACTATCCTGTATTCATAACATCTTTTGAAATGGTTCTAGAATTGTCATCAATTCATCATTTCAGCCATTAGTTATTCATAATATCACATGCACTATCTTAATGCATTTATGCAATGCATCACAACATTTGCACCCATACTTAGGTAATCATTTACTCACACCCGTCATATGCATCCATTCAATGCATAACTACAAGATTTATGAAATCTTTTATTGCATATCCACTCAATGCTACCTTGTATTGAATTAGGAATACTATGAATTCAAACATGCCATGCATGGCCCAACCATGACTACTTCATATCGGATGCATTAATATAATCAAGATAATTAGTACTCACTTCCTTTGAGTTACTAAGCTCATCACAACATAATACATGCATGACACATTTCTATATGAATGCAGTATAAAATGAAAATAATCACAAGGTATGATACCTCTTTCTTCTACCACTCCATGCAATTGGAATAATTAAACTCTTACCTTCGTGGGTCCTACTTACACCCTTGACATCACCATTTTGGTTGGTCCTTTGCAGGAGATTGCAGAATTTGCTCACCAACTTTTGATTCTGGACTTGCTGCCTTATCCCTTTCTTCACAGGGTTGCTAGTCACATTCGGCAACATCAGCAACATATTCAGCCATGTCCATGTTGGCGTTGGTTTTTCCACTAATGCCAATCATCAATGCAATAATTATCATTAGTGGTTCATTATACATGTATAATTCTCACTAATCTTACCAACATGTAATATCCTATGCATGCAAGGCATATCTTCATACATTCCATGTATGAAACATATTAATGTAATTATATTTAGTAAGACAGGTTTAAGGAAATTTCCCTTTTCAAGTCCCTCATCCTTGTATGGAACTCCTTTTCCACACAACAACTGGTTTGACTTCATGGTCTTGCTACCTCTAGGCATGCAATTTCTAGAATTGTCCATATTGACAGCAACACATTTCTCTTTCAAGCAATCACTTAGCACTTTGCTGCTCCACACTCTAATTCTGGTGACTCTCCCTTGTTCCCTACTGGATAAGATTTCCAACACCTATCCACATGCTTCATTCTGACCTTGGTTGTGAAAACCACATCA
Organism: Pseudotsuga menziesii; assembly: GCA_001517045.1. Classification (NCBI taxonomy): domain Eukaryota; kingdom Viridiplantae; phylum Streptophyta; class Pinopsida; order Pinales; family Pinaceae; genus Pseudotsuga; species Pseudotsuga menziesii. The sequence continues at coordinate 323,131 of LPNX010087734.1, forward strand.
TTTCAAAAATGATGGCAAAACACACCACTGAATTTTTGGTCTGAAATGCGAGTTTCAGCCACCTAGGGTTTTCTTCCTTGTCTGTCCTGAAACTACTGAGAACCCTAATGAGAAAATTCACTGCAACACCCACTGGAACATAGCTGGTCTTTGCTGAAAATTCCAATGAAAGCAGTTGAAATTCCACTGAAAAACCCAAAATTTATTTCTCCCTATCGGGTCTCTTTCCAACTAAGTTTTCGACATTTTGGTGACCAAAAGCTCTAGTTTTCTCCATGCTCATCGATGGTCTATTTGTCTATTTCCTTCTGCTATATTGGGCCCATAGTCATCTAATATTCTTAACTTTATTGACAATTAGAACCCTTAAGCCTTGCGCTGCATTGGCGATGCCAAGGACTGTTCATCGGCGGTCAAACAGCTAGTGTCTTCTGCTGTTTCGGGTACCCATCTGTCTAAGATTTTGAGCCCTTTATCATTTATCGGCAATGACAAGGACTATGACGTATCAGCAATCGGGTACATTGGCCACTATGTCATCGACGATCGGACCCTCTGTTCATCGGATGACTAGCTATCTCGATTTCCACAACGACAGTTCAACAACCGTTAATCCCTTCCGATCGACGGTCTCTTCAACTATAATTCTTCGATCGGTTGTCTGCTCCTATAAACTTCATTGATGTTGGTTGCTGCATTGGCGATCCAAACAACTAAGTTTTGCCGACGTCTCTGGTACTTAGAAAATTTTCGCCTTGGAAAATCTTCCTTCCTTGTCCACCGCATCGGCAGTTCCAACAGCTGTAGCTTCCGTAGTATCGACACTCAGGTGCACTAACATCGGGCGGTTATTCTTCTAAGCATCCACAATGGTGGATCCATGATCATATAATTTCTTTCGACGTCATCTGTCGCATCGGCATTTCCATCCTCTAAAGTTCGTCGATCAAATCAACTAAAATTCCTCCGACGATTTCCATACTTAAGAATTTTTTGGTGAAAAACTTCCTTTATTCCTCTACCGTGTCGACACTTGTATCATCTATCTTCCGCCCATGTATCGGTGTTGCCATCGTCTATCTTTTGCCGACGTTTCTGGTACTTAGACAATTTTTCAGAAATTCCTTTTCCTCGCCCTCCAGCCCAAACGCCTTCTATTCTTCGTCGATGTGCCGGCGTCCTCACTATCTATCCTTTGCCGAAAGTCTCGGGGCTCATATATTCTATCTCTTGTCACTGTTTTGGTGTCCCTCAACTGAGCTGAGCTGTAATTTCGGCTCGGAATCCATCTATTTTCTGACAACCTTATACTCAAGCAAAATCTTCAATTTTTTTTCCATCTAGTTGGGTCTCTTCCCTGCTAATTCTCCCGGTGTTTCGGAGGCTGAAACCTCTAATGGTTTTCGATCGATGATATGAAGCACAACTTAATCGGCATCAGTAGTCGAAACCTATAACCATCGGAAGCTTAGTGCTCTAAACTTCTGCAACGGTGATGCGCGAACCGTTAACTCCTTCCGATGTTCATCGTTGACGTCATCAACTAATCTTCGTTGATGGCTGATGATTCTAAGACTTAGAAATATTTTCAAAATTTTCTCTCTAGTCTTCTTTTCTAGTTCATCGGCTCAACCATCTCTTTCACTGATTCATTTAACTATTTGTTGGTGAGAGCTTCCTCTATCTTTCACTGACTCTCTCGGCTCCATCTTCCCCTATTCATCGCCATTCAACTAACAAATTTTGATCGGTGACTGAAACACAACCATCACGGCATCAAAAAGTGGAACCTGTAACCATCGAAGGATTAGTGCACTAGGATTTCACAACGACAGCGCTTGAACCACTAATTCCTTTCACTGGTCATTGGCGATGAATACCACTATCATTTTCTAGTGGCTGACGATTTCGTGCCTAAGAAAATTTTTTGGACTTTCCTCCTCTGTCTTCCATCGCATCAGCCATCAGATCAACTATCCTCTGTGGCATCAGTGGTTGGGGACTCTATCCGTCGGAAGGATAGTCCTCTAGACATCCACAATGACGGCTCACAATCAGCGAACCTCTTTTGATGTAGTCGCTGAACTTTTTTCCACATCGAAAACTTTCTCATCTAAGAATCAATGATGTGATCAACTAATCATCGCCGATCACTGATGATTTCACTACTTCGTAAAATTTTCAAAGTTTCCTCTCCGCTGCAGGTGAGCTTCAGACTAGCATCTCATTGCATTGAAAGAACTTCACACTAAGTTTTTTGATGAGCCGACAACTCTGGAACTTAGAAAATTTTTGTGAATTTTCCTAGTTTCTTCTGGGCAGTAGGAACCCTACCTCTATTAACTATTCCTCATGGCCCTCTGAGGCCCAAATAAGTTCTGTCACTGCATCTTCACGGCCCATTGAGGCCCATGCTGTAACTAGAGCTCTGATACCATACTGTAATGTCCCTGACCCTTCGACTGGACAAGAGGATGCTACTACACTCCAAACATATGGGCATCTAGCCCCATGAACAAAACATAAAATGCACCGAACTTAACATACTCAGATGCATAATTACTATCAAATAGCAGAATCACATTCATTCATTCACAGCATTTAACATGTTCATATTGATTTATAAAACAAACATAATTGCAAGGATTTCAATCACAAGAAGATACTTATCTTTAATAGGAGTTTGTTCCGCAACCAGCTACGTCGCTGCAATGTTCCACCCAACCATAGGCCCGCGTGCTCCTTAATCTATTAGCAACGCTGCCACCCCCTAGCCGGGCATGATTCCCCAAGGGATAAGGAACTAATAGGCTTACACATAGCCAAGGATAACAACACCACAAGGGTACACAGTTCAACCAAGCCAACACAAGGAAATCGGTCCTTTCTCTGAAATGCAGTCCCTTAGACCCTGATCTCCCTTCCAGTGCTATTCAAGCTTTAACAAGGGAAAACAACTCCCTAAATCATCCTTGGCCCTATTGTGGCCAAAATGATTCCACAGCAAGCTACAACAACCAAAATACAAGGGAAAAACACAGCCAAGCAATCGTGGCAACAACAGCCCACAAACATCCATGAACCCACAACACACAATCCCCAATGCAATTGCTGGAGAACTTACACCGACTAAAATGGGAAAGGAACAGACTCCCAATCTATACATGAGGGAAAAGACACAACCCATAGAACTGTAGATGAAAATCATAGCCACGATTCAACGCAGTATGGAAATGGTGGAAAAAGATGCCGATTCTTTGCATGAACATGAGGATGAACACCACCGCAAGCCAATAGTCCATGAGGCAGAGGAGAACAAACCTGCTCGCAGGCCAACAATTAGTGAGGAAAAGGAGAACTGAACCCCCAAACAATGAATCACGGCTCCCTTTTAACTCCGCTCGGCCTGGGGAAAAAGAATAGCTCCCGATTGGGATAGTGGATAGGCCATCCGTGATCCAAATGGCGCGTCGTGGAGAGAGTGCAGGCGTGGGGAGAATGGTAATGTGGTGTAGTGGTCTTTTTGTTAGTGAATAGATGCTCCAACCAACAACAAAACAGTTAAGGATGGTGGTTGGATGAGACAAGGGAAGGTGAGTAAAGAGAGTGGTGACACATGGGTTTTCCCCCATGGCTTAAGGTTCAGCATTCCCCCTCCTTACCCTTAGGAATCATGCCCCTTCTCAATTTGGTTGAAGTGAACATAGCTGGTTGGGTTATTTAATTAAAGATACATAATTACACAATGCCATCACTTAATATGTATGCCACATGTCCCTATATACCATCGGTGACGATTTCTATTTGAAACATAACATAGCCAAACTGATGGTGGGGCCTTTTCCTTTAGCTCCGCACCATGGTTATTTACAATATATGTATCATGTATATTTAATGCAAATGGGGTCAAAACTAGGGTGTTACAATAACAGAAATTGGCTTTCCTCATAGCTTCTTCTAGAGTTTTTGGATTGTCATACTCAATCCTATCCTTGATGTGATAAGGTAAACAGCTGAGGAATCGCTGCACCTTCAGTTTTTCATCTACAAGGTATGGAACATACCTAAGTGTACTTAAAAACTTGCTATTCAAATCTTTCATAGTCATTGAACCTAGTTTAAGCTCATATAATTATTTTTCTCTCTCCTCATAGTACTACTCAGATAGAAATTTCTTTTTAAAGTACTTCTTGAAGGTACTCCAATTTACATTCTTTTCTCTTATTCCCTTCACTCTCTTTAAGTCTTGCCACCATATATCAGCCTTCCCTAAAATATTGTACATAGCCATTCTAGCCTTTAATTCGTTAGAATAGTTATAAATCTGGAAGTACTTCTTCATCCCAGATAACCAGGGTTCTGCTTCCTCCCCCTTCTCAGTTTCTCCATTGAATGTTTGTTGTTTAATATTTTTAAACTCCCCAGAAATTTCCTCATAAGGTTTATATTTTCTCTTTTTAGTATAATGATTGTCATCACTACTATCACTAGTGGAATGAAAATTACGTTGATCACCAAATACTTCTGAAGATGCACTGCTTTCATTTTTAGTCTGTTTAATCTTTTTATATTTATGTTGGTGACTTATATCTTCTAAACCAACTCTTTTACCCCTTCCCTCAGTTTGAAATCTTTCTGTTAGGATCTGATTCAGCTCCTCCTGAGCTCTCACAATCCTTTCATTTTCTCGTTTAACAGATTCCATCTCAGATTTTAAGTCTTTTACTGTTTGTAAAAGTTCTGAGGAATCAGTGGTTATGTCTTCTTGTATAGGGTCTCTTTGTAAGTTTTCTTGTTCAGTAAAGGGAGATTCCTCTTTCGCATATTCCTTCAGTCTTTCCATACCTGTTGTTAAACTTCAGAAACAATTTTTCTGTTGAATAACATTAAAAGAAAATAACGTTAGCAAAATAGTTTAAATTCACTGTTTCATAAAAGAAAGTTGGGCTTCATCAAGGCCTAGTGTTTGAACCTTGTGCTCTAATACCACATGTCATAACCCCAAATTTTCACAATTTTTATTTATTTAATGTAACATAAATTGTCTATAGTCATAGTTTGATAACTACTAGCGGCTAGCAGAAAAATGAAACAGTTAACAAAAGTAATGATTAACTTCAAACACATAAAAACAAATACCACTTTAATTTTGATATGTTATGTATATGTTCTGCATTCAGTTACTTCTAGCTATACTGATGATTTTATTTTGTCAAGTAGGTGAGATATTATGTTCTAACTGAGTCTTACTTAGCAATTGCTAACTCAGCTAGATTTCTGGATCTTACAAGTTCAACAGGTAAATTTTGAACAAGTAGGAGTTTATTAAAGCGTTAATTCTAGATGTACTTCTTTAGCATATATAAAATGCTAGAGTAAATTTTTCTTAATAGAGTTCAAGGATACTACAAGGTAAAGTAACTTTTCTTTAATTGTTTTGCAACTATGACAGTATTTTAAGTTTATGTCGTAATGACCAACATCCTTGCCATACTATATGTCTTTCACCAGCATGACTTCTACTTCAAATATTTTTCTTTCCATCTATAAGCTAAGTTACTTACAAGTTCTTCATAGAGATCATGATTCAATATAACGACACTTTTACTGAAACAATAGTTTCCTGCCATTGCTATTTTCTAATATCTAGAATACTGATTATAAGCATAAAAATAAATAAATCTAAGGCCTTCAAGCAAGGCTTACAATAGAACCCTTAGCTCTACCTTTGATTCTGCCCTAGTAGATATGAATTATCTGTTATAATTATAAATATCTACTTGCATAAAAAGTAATTGAACTTAAATTTCATCCTTCCAAGTTCATCATATTACAAGTAATGTAGTGAAAATTTCATTATCATATCACTTCTAATACTACTAAGTATTTTTATCCTTAACTTTAAATAGTATTACCACCTTGTAAAAATACCAAGTGTGATCTAATTATTAGTTTGGTTTAAGATGAGTTGGGTCCTTTATAGAAATAAAAAAGATTACTAACTTCCAAGGAGTCTTCCCACCATAATACTGTTTATATCATTGTCGACTTACGGCAATTGTAGATTCATGCTTGTGTAGAAGGTACTCCCTTTCTTTTTACTTACTAAAAGTGAATCTAGGATAATTCCCTTATCAGATTTGTTTTTACATAACCCTAACTTAAACATAGCATTGTTTTTATTTAATAAAAAGTTTGTAAGAATACTCATTAGGAGTGCTAGCGACAAAGGTCAAAAGTATAACTCCAATCTTGATTTTCCACTTACATACTTTTATCAATAATGGATCTTAATGTTATCCAATGCAATTGATAATAGTTTATATACGATTCCACCATTGAATGAGTATAGTGATAATGAGAAGCAATTGATAAGAATGATTTATTAAAGATCATACTAATGGATATAATGAATAGTTTACTTCACCAAGAGGTTGTTACAAGTTAACCTAATTGACAATGATACGATGCCAAACATTATCATTGTGGTTACTATAACAATTATTGGCAATGATTTGTTTTCTCGACAGTGCAGGAGACTATAGTGATCGACCCACTGCAGACTAAATATTTCAGTGGGCACGTGGAGCAGCCTCCACCATGCAAAGGTCAATTTATAAACTCAAATGAAAATCCTATCCTCCTCATTTCCTTCAAGGGTTTGGCTCTGCACTAATTGGTATTATTTGCGGCCATGAGAGGCTCGCTGGTTTAGAATGTAACAAGCCTTGAATCCGTATTTTTTAGTGCCATATCGTAGTGCATGGTTAAAGAGTTTACTGTTTGTAAACATGGTTTCTTTCTGGAAGTTTAGGAACACCTTGAGGGTGGTTTACTTACCGCTGGCAGTTGTTTAGAGAGCTGGGCGTAGTGTTACCCCTGTCTCTGCTCATGGCTTGCTCCTTTGTCGGTGTAAACCATAACAAGAACCTCACTACCTCTATCACAGGTTTGGCACGAGGGTTTGATTCTCTGAAGTGCAATCCTCATACGAGTTTGGTTACCTCCTCAGCTCCAGTTTTCTTTGCTCACAGGTGAAGGTTTTTACCTTGCTATTAATTTAAAAATTTGAATTACAGTTTAGTATTAGAATACCCAGCTTCTAATTAAATTTTCGGTCTTTGCTTGCAGGTTACAGTTTTCCTTTAAGCTTGGAGGAATCCTCTCCAACATTGAATTTGCTTCAATACCAAATGGGTAAGCCCCGGTTAAAATGTGGCATCTCCCTGCTTGCAATGGTTAATGGAAAAAGGGTTTTCAGTTGGAAAGGAAGCATGGCTTCGGTTCCTCCATTATTTAGATGCTTAGTTTCAGTTATTACTTAGATTTTGTTATTAAAACCCTTACCTGTTGCAGGGTAACTCCAGCTTCTATGCCGTGAGTTGTATTTAGCTTTTCTTGACTTGTAAAAAGGATTTACAGCCCTATGGCTAATTAATATCATGCTATGTTTCTTAAAGTATGGAGGTTCTTCTTGTTCTTATGGTTTTTAATTAACCTCTATTTCGAATAATCTGTTTTATAAAAGATATTACTGTAAATGAGGTTGTTCTTCTTTACTGTCAGCAAATTAAATTTACTGTTAAGGAATTTTCTTGTGAATAATTAAGGTTATTGTGAAGACTATAGCTCAGCCGTAAGGTATAATTTATAAATTTATAATTTTCAGTTAGGATGGTTTAGCTAGGGTTTACTGGGAGAGAACTCATGTATAGAAGTATCAATGTTTTCTGTTTACTTCTATTTCATTATTAGAAGAGTATTGATGTTATTTTAATCTGTTTATAAATTATTTTTAAGAAAAGTAAAAGAGTTTATAAATATACTATAAGATCTTAAGATAAGACTGTAACCAGTCTAATGCATAACTTATAGTCTTATAGATTAATTTGTTTATTCTGCTGTTAAAGATTACGTTCGTAAAAATGTATAAGAAGAACTAGGGTTTAGACCCTCAAGCTTAACTTGCACAGGTTATGAAATTTTCTGTTAAATAATTATTTCTTAAATAGATAATTTCTTAATTTTATTCTATTTACTGTTTATGTTTATATTTATATTTGTTTACTGTTCTATAACTTAGTAAAGATTCAGAGTTTTATAAAGAATAAAATATTAACTCTGTAACTTTGATAACTTTTTATTAATAAAGGTTTTGTAAACCTATTCCTATTCTAGTTTATATTAAATAATAGTTTAAGATCAAAGAATTAAGTGTGGTTAATACCTTGTTTAGATACTTAACTGTATCTTCTATAATTTTCATTGTATCAGTATATTTCTTTATTATAACTCTATTGTAGTCTTACTATTTCTTTTCCAACATTTTTATTCAATTATATTGAGTAAAACAGTAAACATAAATAAACCATAACACTGTTCTTTTCATAATAACTTAAACATTGAATAAATTACTCTGTTAACTACAGATACAAAATCCTATCTTTATTTTGATTCTCTTATGAATTTCTTTCATCTATTTAAAGCATTCTAACTATGCTAGAGTATGACCTGGTTTCTAGGTGTGGAAAAACATAGTCTAGGAATTTTATTTTCTTTCTAATACATTACTTTTCTAAATCAACTTCATTTCTTAAACAATCTAATAAGAATACTAATTCTAACATTTCAAAAATTGAACTTTAACATTCATATACCAGTCAAACTAAGATTTATTTAACTAACACAGTAAAAAAAAATAACATAGAACCTGTTTAGGACAGATGACAACAATGTTAGGAGGTCGTTCCTCCCTACCAATATCCTGGAGAGCACTCAAACAACGCTTCCTCAGGTCCCCTAAGCATGTTCCTGGTCTTCTTGGCTGAGAAATTGTGGAGAATGCAAATAGTAGAACCCTCTATCAACTGACTGCTTCAATATCTCAGTAAAATAGTCTGCTCTCAGCAGTATGATCTTCAGCTTAAAAGCTGCAACTAGATCAATCAGTAGTTATCCCCTCAAACACTTTCCAGATTTCCCTTCCATTGAATTTCTTTGAAGTACATTTATTCAACCTGAATGATCACTTCTCTAGAATGAGCAGCCTCAACTCTCTTCAATGGGAATTTTTATAAAGATTGCCTAGGTCTTTGGGTCAGTTTTCATTAATTGAGCCACCTTCTTTCATTCCACTTTCTTGGGGAATCATGACCCCAAATGTAGGGAGGTTTCCACCTGTAATAGTTGGAAGTGGTGGTTTGACGATGCTGCCACATGTCAGTTCGCTCTCCACCCAGTCTCCTCCACCAATTTGACCAGTAAACACCCTTTTAACAACTCTCCTAAGCTGTTGTCTCCTCCTTTATTTATTTATAAATAAAATATTCAGAATTTACATTAAATATCCTTGACCCTGTTGAGTCATCAATTACAACTTAGCATAAAATTTAACATATTGTCCTCAAATAATATAAAATTGTTTTTGCAAAATTGGGGCATGTGACAGTTATAGAAATATAGATTTCATCTGCTATGACCTATTTTATTCCATTGACATGCATGCAATAAATAGTAATTGAAGGTTTCACTTATTGTTTAATGTGGGTATGTCAATGTTGCCATTGATGTAGTAAGATATCAATAATAATTTACATTTTGTTTAAACTATTGAATTATTTTCAATATTAGTACATTTGATTCCAACTTAAATGCATGATATTTGTCCTAAAGGCACTTTATACACTTCTTTTTGTTCCATCTGCTAAATTCACCATCATTCACACCTAAAATATGAATGCACACCATTAAATTCCTATGGAAATTAATCCTCATACCTAGGTTAGTCTCATAATTCTAGATTTTCAAATATATTCTACTAAAAATCAAATTACACCACATTACAAAAGATTAAGCTCTAAATCTCTAATAATTGAGCCTCATCATGCCCTAGCATGTCCTAATTTAAGGCTAGAGCATATTAGGGGATAACACCACCAACACATTCTTTCTAATAAAATAGTTTATCATTCTCTCATGCACATAATAGCTTAGATAAAAATTCATGAACACTCAAAGTAGGGGGCTCGTTTGACCGATATTGTATGCCATAATTTAGAAATGTCTCATATTATAATTAAAACTCTTCATGGTACCGACAACAACATATGTTGCAAACAATGATAGAGTTGACATATCATGGTTTAAACTTCACAAATGTGCAAATGGAAATATTTACATCAACACTTTTCTCCATAATTTTTTTGAACATTTCCACTTGAGTGATATCTGTTATTTGTTTGGCATGAGTTTCATAAACCCCTTTAGATATATGGCACCACACGACATCCTGTTCATTTGATAACACCTAATATTTTAAATTCCAAAACTCTTTCACCCTATCCCTCACATTATCCAAAATTCTATCTTTATAGGGTTCCTACATATAGAAACCCAACATGCTATTTCATTATCTTCATGTAAGTGAATCATGAATTTTTTATGCCTCCATAAAATTTTTCTTGACGTTTTAATGCTATTGCAGTCATCAATGTCAAACAATCCAATGCGGTGTTTTTTGTTACAACACCTGTTAGAATTTCTCTATGAGCAACCTTTTCAATAGAAGATCATTTTTTTTGGAAGTGTCGCAATAGCCACAATCACATTTTTTGATACCATCTCACTTGCTTTAATCGCTTTGCTACTTTTAATGCCCAATAATTTAACTACAATTCTTACACTTTTTTTCTTAACAGTGTATGAAACAATTGAGATTGTGTTATGGAAGATTTACCTTCAAAATATTTTTTTAATGATGTTTTTACTTTATAACGAACTATGTGATCACACATCAATGGTCTCAATTCTTCAATTTTAGTTGAATTGGAAAATGTCATTAATGATGATATTGCTACAACTTCCAATTAATCTTTGTGAATTGTTAGCTGGAATAGGATCTTGTTGTGGGTTAGATGTTGACCTTGCATTCAAAAATATATAAATTTATAATTTGAACTTGAGTACATATATCTAAATAATTTTAGAATTTCATGAACTTTAGAATCAAATATATAGAAACTAAAAATTCAAAACTTAAAAAACTCTTGACTTGTTAATGGTGTTGATATCAACCCTGTCAGTGGTTTCCTTGACATTTGTCATTTCCTTGTCATCGACTTGTTATTTTTTTGTATAATCAAAGTGTTCCTCGACATTTTTCATTTTCTTGTCATTTCCCTATTGTTGTTTTATATCATAAAAGTGTTCCTTAACATTTATCATTTCCTCATCACCTCCATGTGGCTCAAGATTTATTTAATTTGCTCGTTTTTCTCGTAACTTTATCTTGTTTCCATCATTTCTCACTTTCCTTTCCTTTGAATCAACTCTCTTGTGATCATACTTTATTGCACAATTCCTTTGGTTTCCCATGTTCAAAGAATTAATTTCCTAAAATCCAATGCCAAAGTAACACAACTGAGACTTTCCTATTAACACAAGTGATATAAATATTACAACATCTTAGAGGCAAATTGCAATATTCCAGTGCAGTATCCTAATGCCTAATTATGATATGTTAGATATAAAATTTCACAATTAATGAAATAAACCACAATATCTAAAAGCGAAATTGCAATATGCCAAAATTAAAATTACTTCGGTAATGAGGCAAATTGTATTATAATTTTTTCCTTGGAAAAAAATTACAATATGATAGAACCAAATTTCACAAGTCATGAAGACAACTGAAACATTTTTTAACGACGAGAAACAATTTTAATATCTGAAAATTAAAATTGCAATATCCTTTTTCCTTAGGAAACACAATGTAATTTGCTAAATCCAAATTCACAATATGCTCCATATTCATAAAAAATATGCCAAAGGAAAATTGACAATATGGCCCTTATAAAAAAGTGACTTACTAAAACCAAATTCACGATATTCTCTTTCTAAAGAAAATAAGAGATATGCCAAAACCAAATTTGAATCCCCCCCTAATAAAAATAAAAGTGATAAGGAGAAACCAAATTCATAATATGTCCCTTTAAAAAAAAATGAAATGCGTAAGTTAAGACTCCATAATTTGAAAAAAAATCATATCCTTGAAATATCCTCTTTTTGCACTTCTCTTTTATTTTCATACTTGATCCGAATGATTTGAGTGATTATATATATATATATATGACTCTCACTCAGTATTTTGTTGCATCCAAATTCAAGAATATAGGAAGATTTTGTCAGCTCAAAAATATTCTTGAGGCGGATTGTACTAAAACTCTCGACTGAGAGTTTTAACTAACCACGTGTTAGTTTTGCAGTGTCAAAACTCTCAGTCGAGAGTTTCTAGTCAATGAAAATTGACAACTTTTCTACATTTTTTCAGGAACCTATCACTTCAACTAGGTTGAAACCCTGCCAAATATCAAAATTATATGTCGTATTTTATACCAATATATTCGTCTTTGAATCTAGTTTTTCATGGTATAAGAATTTATGATTTTTGTTAAGGATTTCTATTTTTTACTAATTTTTTCCTAGACTTTATCATTAAGGTTTTTATTGAGCAAAAAGTTGGTTACAATGAAAATTCAATATCATCAACATGACAAAACAAAAAAAAAGAGATTAAAAACAACTTGTAGTTCCTTGCATTGTCCTATTAAAAAGGGTAGTTTTCATTATTTTAATAAGGGTCACATTAAAAAGAAAATTCATGGTCACCAACATGTGTCGATATGGCACCATTTTTTAATGTATGTTATTTCAATAAATAATAAAAAATACTATAGAAGTTTAAAAAATATCAAAATATAGTCCAAAAACAAGTGCAATCTGTGTAGATTCTGACTATTTATTTTTTTCTCAAAAATGAATAGCCATTTTTGAAGCACATCATGGGCATACAAGTTACTTATTATCTTTGCCTAAACTTTTCAAGTATATGTAGTTGGTGCCCATAACACTTATCCAACGGTATGTCCTTTTTTTTTTGCAAAGAAACTATGAGTACAGTGCTAAGACAATTCTCCAAAACTCTTGTGTTTACTTCAAAGTCAAATTCTAAGGGAGAATATGGATTTAGATGGGTGGAATTTGAAAAAACATAAAATTTGGATTTTTCTTTGTAAAAAAAGAGGCATAAGTGTTACCCAACTTCATGTTTTCACTACATTTGATATCCCTAAGCATAATTAAAATATTAAGGAGTATATTGTAATTGCTTTCTTTGTAAAAAAAGAGGCATAAGTGTTACCCAACTTCATGTTTTCACTACATTTGATATCCCTAAGCATAATTAAAATATTAAGGAGTATATTGTAATTGCTTTAGCGTTCCTTACATTCTCATTGGTACACTTCTTTCAACCCATGTAATGAAGGACATTTCTATGCTTGGTGATTCTCTTCACCAATCCCACAAATATCAACTATATTCAATGGGAATTCATTATTGACATGTTTCTTTCTACATTTAAGGAAATAAATAGTCAAGACTCATTCAACTACTTATTGATTCATATTAATATGCATGGTGTCCATTTACATAGCCAATGTATTTAATATATCAATTTTCATATCTTCTAACAAATTCCCAATTTCATTCTTTGTAAGAGTTGTAGTTGAATATTTTGATAATTGTTAGGTAGAATTTATGCCATCCTTATTATCCATGTTTTCATTTGTGGAGTAGTTTTTGAACAATTATTTTATGCCTTCATTATCCATCTAAAATATGTCTCCATCCACAAGGAGGTTCAAAATTTTCATCAAGTCTTCTCTTATACCTCCGACAAATACAAGTTTGAGGTATTCTTCTTCCAATGTACAAATGTGATCCCTCTTATAACTAATATGGAATAGTTATTCATATCCTCGAGGGACTCATTCTCTCCTTGTACCATTCTAAAGATCTCATCTCTAGTATATTTGGCCTTGTAATAATATCTATTGTTATATCTCAAATCGACACTTCTCTGTCTGCGATGACAGTTGAAAAGATGATACTTCAAGCATTACTATTTGTTCACACAAAAGGAAATTTATGGATGGAAGAGACTTGATTTGATCTCTCTTGTTGCAACTTTTAAACTTTTGAGCCAACCTTAGTTATTCCCAACCACCTTTGAAAAGTTGTAATCCCTCATAAGAGCATATCCATGACTAATGGTAATGTAAAATACAAGTCATTCACTCTTTGCCTTTGATTTTCCAGTGAATGCAAGAAAAAAATTGCATATACATGTTGCATATGGTTTGCTAGTGAGCCATTCATGTGTTTCTATTGGCTTAGGCAAGAATTCCCTATTCGTTTTTCAAAAATGTATAGAAGTTCAGAATTTGAGGGAGTTAGGGTGGTTTTGTGAACCACCTACTCGGTTGCAACTTCCCCCATCTGCACGGTACCTTCCTTCGCTAAATATAAAAGGAAGTGAGATAGATCAATTTGGGAGGCCCTTTTAATAGTATTATTTCACTAGAGGATTTTCTAATCTATTATCCCTTTTCCCTTCCTATTGTGGATCATCATCTCTGATCTTATATCCTTTTATGTTGAAACTATTACCCTCAAATAGTTTCTACCCTTGTTCATGTGGATATTTGGTTGGATTAGTGGAGAACTTGAGAAAGAGATACCTAGAGATCTAGTTTCAATAATCTTTTTGTATCCAAGTTTGTTTGAGGAAGGTATTGCAGTTTTGATGCAAGTTCTTGGACTAAGTTCAAGGAGCATATATGAAGGATCAAAGTAAGCTAAGACCAACCTTCATAACAAGGTGCATTAATTTGTTTCCTTCAAATACATAAATTTATATTTGTTTGACCTTGATTTTTAGTTAAAAGTATGATTTTCTTACATTGAAACCTTTAGGTGTCTGTCTTTTTTAACCCCAATACATTGGTTATAAATCCCTAATCATTTGGAAATTTTCCTTAACAACATCTATATGTGTTGAATACATATGATATTTGTCCTTGTATATCTATATCTATTTTCATTTCCTATATATAAAAAAGGGATTCACAATATCAAATAAATAATTTACATATATTCCTACTCCTCTTTTAGGCTACACAACAAATTCCTCAATGACCTAATGGGTGTCTTCTTAACAATTCTATTGATGTTGTACTTGTTGACTAGAGTGAGTTTTTCACATTTTTCTATATCATGTTGGATTGACTGAGTATAATTGAAAGTATATGAGTGCGTTGGGTTCCTTTGAGGCCCCTCGAGAAAAGTATGAGTGTTGTTTGATCGATTTTAACTTTCTTTTTGTATCAACTTAAGGTGAAAAGTATTCAAAAAGTGTCCTTGTTTCATTTTGTTTTCACTAGAACTGAAGGCTCAAAACATAAATCTTTATGTTATGTTTATGATTGCATAATTTTGTATACAAAAATTCATTTACCAAACCTTTTTGCTTAGTAAACAACATTGACTGTTTGAGTCTTTAAAACTCGTGCTTTGCTCGTTTTTCTCTAATTTGTCAAACTTGTATGGTTGAAAAATCCCGTGTTTGTGGTTTCTTTCATTCTGGAGTGATAAGGACATCAAAAATTCTCTATATTGTTTGCCTTATCATATTTGTTCATCAAATAGTTCATTTTCATTAAATAAAAAACTAAAAACTTAGATCATTTGTAAATTTTTCTTTTTGTTTTATGTGAATTGCAAGTTTTTTTATTTTAAAATTTGAGTCTATATTGCATCAAAAACAAAATTTGAAATTTAATTTGTGTGAATTACACGTTTTCATTTGAAAAGTAGGTCTACATTTTACATCAAAAGAAAAAATTGTGTTTGGTTTGTGGAATCACACTTGCATTTATGATTTAGTTTGTAATTGCACTCAAGAGATTGGGTTCCATTTGCATGTAAGATTGAGTATAGATTGTTGAGTTTAGTTGTCATTGATTTCAAAGAAGTTCATTAATGCCAAAGGAAGTGATGATGTGGCTGTTGAGTATGGTTGTAATTGATGTGAAAGAAGTTCTGTTACCACCTAAGTTGTACTTAGTGGTTTTTTATCAAGTGAGCCTGGTGAAATGGACAAGGATAACTTGTTCGGACTTCAGAAGACCTTTGGAAGTACTTCTGGGAAGTGCTTGTTGTACTATATCACATGTTCATACCCCATGGGGGAATTGTAATAAATGTTCTAGCATGATAGTGTGTGTAAAAGACTTGGTCTCTTAGACTTTATTTGTCAATCCAATCAGCCCAGGGTGTTTTTTCCCTTGGTTATTATTGGTTGTTGAATAAACGACCGATAATCTCTGAGTTTTTCACTCCATACCTCCAAAGTTGGGGTGGTCAGCTTGGCATTTAGGCCTATTGAGGTTATTAGAGTCTATGTGTCAATGTATAAACATGCTAGACATCATGGTCGAGTCATATGAACATGTCTAAGTCCCCTTAGGTTTTTTCAATTTTTCAATTTTTTAGTTTTTTTCAGTGTTTTTTATTAAAATTTAATTTTTCCAAAACTTAGGCTAGTTTTTAATAGTTTAATTAGAAAAATTGATTTTGTAATAAAAGTGGGCCAAATAATCAGTTTCAGTCATGTAGGTGCTCATTTTCAAGCTAAGAGCACCATGTAAACCCATGGACCCACTATTTCCTAGTTTTGAGTGATTTTCCATCACTTAGGTCATAAAGCCCAAAAAATCAATTATTGATTATTTTAATTAATAAATTGATGAATAATGGAGCAAATACAAAATCATAGATCAATGGATTCACAGCCGATTTGATTGAAATCAGTCAGATATGAACAAGATTGACTGGATCTGACAAATCCTTAACTGAAGGAGGTGATCAAATTAGATCCTGAGTTGATCTTCAGTAGTCCTTATGGGGAATTGCGCCCTCTCTCTCTCCTCCACACGTGTGGACTCTCCTGGATGCTCTGTGGACTGATGTGTCGGTTTATGGGTTGATGTGTCAGCTCAATTAGCCCCCCAGTTGACAAGTAGGCTTAGGTCAGCTTCAGATATGCATTGATTGACTCTCCATCAGCTAATTTGATCTGTCTCCTTGGGATTTGTGCCCCCCTGGGCTGGATCTCCTGGTTTTTGTATATATCCAGGCACAAGCTCCCTCTTCCAAGCTAGTTAGATTTGTATTGAAGGGCTTGCTATTGTAATACTATTCTAATATTTTGATTGTTGAAATAAATAAGCTTTGGAGGCCAGATGGTGTATTGCTCTCATATGTACAGATTAAGCATTGTCTTACGGCTATTGATGTTGCCGACTTTCCTCTCAAATTCTGCATCTGAACCTTGTCTGGCTTGAACGATTCAACTGAATCAATAGGAGTATAGTTGGGCAAGTAAGGTTACTTGTTTTTCTTATATCTCATAGCATATATGATTAGAATATCTAGATTATACATGTTTAATAAGTTTATTCGCATGTAATTCTTGTCTCTTTTTCAAATATATATCCAGATCTCATGAGGTTTCGTGTAGGATTGTGTGTTTAGCTTTCAGGTAGCAAGGATTGGACGAGCTGTGGATCTAGTTTGAATCCACTGTACATCCAAAATATTTGTGAAGACATTGCCCCTCTGTATTCCACTAACAAGTTTCCATTGCAGATCCGCTTCAGCAACAAGCACCTCTTCTCCTTTTCCTCCTTCAAAATCAACTTTTTTTCACCTGGTTACTTTGTTCACAGCTTTGATATTGTTTAGATCTATTATCTTAAAGTAAATTTAACATAGATCTATCTTCTCAAATCCCATAATCTAGATCTTGTTCTTAAAAGGTTTCATAAGCATTCTAGATCTAGCTTTAGGGAAATCGTCCTTTTTGCATGGAATTTTAAAGAGAATTTGTAGCTTGCATGCATTAGATTTCTGTTTTCTGTTATAAAAGATAAATCTAGCAATCAATGCACATCATATTGGCTGCCTAAAAGGCAAGCCAATATCCCAAGGAAAGCTTGCTTTCCTTGGTTCCCTTTTTACCTTTTTTAACTAGTTTTAACTTATTATTTTTTGGTTAAAAGTAAGCTGACCCAAAGGTACTTTCAGAGTGATTTTGGGCATATTTCAATATAATAAGCTTGCTAGTTTTTAGTAGGTATAACATAAAATAGGAGGAGCTTCTTTTCAAAAGTGACTTTTGGGCCTTCTGAATCTCCCCAGGGGTCTCCCTTTTTGACTGAAATCTTTAATTTTTGCACTTTGTAAGCTCTTGGTTTCATTATGTATAAGAATCAAGAGGCATCATATTAGTTTTCTGATATTGTAACCGCTGGTAATAAAAATAATTCTGAATAGGCTCTTTCGATCTCATTCCCCATCCCCCTTGGGGGGATTTGCATCCGTGTCATTTTTTACTTTTCGTTCATCTTTTTTCAATCTAGCGTAGTACTAATCTGCAGGGTAGTATACTTTGATTTAAAATCATTTCCATATTCCATTTCTATTGGTTTCAAAGTAACTTTAATACTTACCCCATGAGCCCCCTTTTGAGCTGAAAGGTGAAGAAAGGTTTGTGGTAGTCTAATTAGAAAATTGTGGTTTGCTTATATTTTTATGTTTCATTTGCTATCATCATTTGTTTCAGTAACCATAATAAAATTGACCCCTCCTTGATTCCCCAATTGAGGTCCATTTGGAACGAAAGAGGTTCCTGGAGGGTTTTCTTTTTAACAAGAACATCCATCTCAAAATTTACTAAAATTGACAAGACTCCCGTGTGTATGCTCTGCACTTGGTTGCGGTTCGTCTGATCAGTCAAGCTGTATCAAAAGCACTTGAGTGACTAGTATAATTAGGATTCACTCTCCCAAATTGACAAACCATCAGGTGAAAATCCAACACCTAGATCAAACCATTACGGTGGAAAAATACCTAAAGGAAGAAAGAAATTTTGAAAAGTGACCTTAGGGCATCGATCTCTGTCACACCCTAACAGGTGCGTTATGAACAATA
Organism: Pseudotsuga menziesii; assembly: GCA_001517045.1. Taxonomy (NCBI): domain Eukaryota; kingdom Viridiplantae; phylum Streptophyta; class Pinopsida; order Pinales; family Pinaceae; genus Pseudotsuga; species Pseudotsuga menziesii. Next base: position 342,022 of record LPNX010087734.1, read on the forward strand.
GCCCCAGAGAATCCATTCAGCCCACATATTCCTTGCGGGTAGCCGTGAAGGTTTATTTTTGGACATATTCCAAGTACTCTCGAGTATATCTGGAGTCCACCCCTTCGCCTAGTTTTAATCAAATCATATTTCACATTAACTTAAAACGTACCAAGAGGCAATTGCAAAACATTCACTCCAAGCACATGCAACTACATTGATTTTCTTTTGACTCCATTTTAAGGCACTAGTTATTTTCTTGCTATATATATATATATATATATTGTGTCTCAACATTGTGCTTTCGTGCGCTCATTTTGTATCTTGTCATCTATGGTTGTTTATGGTTTAATTTCAAACTCCTAAGTAATTCATTCATTTTAACATCACCATACTAAGAAATTAGCCTTAGTAACTTAATAGGGTCTACCCCCCTTGGCTTCATTAGGAGTTGAGCCTAAACGGAGGAGTCAAGAACAAGGTGACAGCCTTGACTCGAGACTTGCTCCCAAGGACACACCGAGTGGCTTGAATATTTCTGCCACGTGACCCAGGTGTGTGAAAGGAGACAACACTTTTTGGCACCGTTGCCGGGGATAAATATTTTTATTCCCGAGTACAACTTAGCTCAACTTTTTTCTAAACAACTAAAAAGATAAAAACTTTTGATTGATCTATTCTTTAAAAAAAATAAAAATTAAAACTCGATCCATCTGGAAACTCCACTGTTTAACATCCCTCCAAGAATTTCTACCCGAAGAAACTGCCATCAATTATTCAATCCTTTATTTGATCCCGAAAGGTTTATCAGGGAAAGATTGAATATGCATACTTCTCGTATAAACCTTGAAAATTTAGGAGACCAATCCCTCTCAGATATCCATCACTTATTTGTAGAGAGTCATGTTAACCAATCTCAAGAAATGATGGAATTGTTCAAACCCCTTGACTTTTCTCAGATAGTAGGTGCTCCCCATGCCATTCCAAAAGATGCTATCAAGAAGATCCCCATATTTTAGGGCAATAATGCCATCATTGCCAAGTCTCACCTTCGAAAGTTTGAAAAGCACCTGGTCAGTTATTGCAATGATGCTTCCCATGACCATGATGATGTCAAAATGAAGCTCTCTTTGTTTAATTCTTAGAAGATGACGCTGAAGAATGGTACCTCGACCTAGATGATGATTCATATAAAACTCTTATTGAATTCCTAGAGGGTTTTAAGAAGAAATGGGGAGAAAAGAAAGAACCAAGACATTTGCTTGCTGCCCTTCATAACATTAAGAAGATGGAGAATGAAACCATGGATGAATTTAACACTAAGTTCATGCGTGTGGTTGCGGAAATCCCTAAAGAAATCAAGCCAAAGGATGCCTCCATACTCATATATTACATTGAAGCTTTCATTGGTGATTTGAGGTACCGGTTAAGAGACAAAGAGCTGACCGATCTAAAAAACTGATTAGGAATTGGCCAAGAAAATAGAAAATAATATGCAGTCTTAAGGAAAATCCAACATTCCAGGTTACACTAGGGGAAACACTTCATACAACGAAGAAAAGGGAGCCTCTAAAGATCCCATGGAAAAGATAACAGACATGATAAAATACTTGTTTACTAGTCAAAACCAACTTATGTCAAATCAATCCTCACAACTGAATCAGATGCATAATAGATTGATCACAATGGAATGAAATAATGGACCTAGTACCTTTCAGCTTAGGCAGAATCAGATGTTTCAAAAGAATTTTCCTCAGCAATAGCCTAGGATTCCAAACCAGTTAGACTTAGATAACATGGTAGAAGAAGTAATTCCATGGTGTAGACCTTGTGAACAATTCCACCAAGAAAGCACTTGTTATGTTGCAAATCAAGTCATGGAACATGGACTTCCCGAGGTTAGTAATTAGGAAACAACTTCAAGCGAGCCTGATCATATATACATGGTAGGCCAGGCCTACCCTTTTCCACCATCTAAACAGTACAAGCCTGAGGATGAAACCATTGCAGAATCTTATAGTGAAACTTATGATGAAACTGTAATATACATGATGGGACTCCTATGTGTTCTCCATATAATGATGACAGTCTGGAAGGTTTACTACCTTGTGACCTTTCCCCTGAAGAAGATGAGTATGAAAATGAGGACAAGTATAACTTGGAGCATGATACAAGTCACAAAGACTCCCTTATCCCCGACAAAGATGTTGATGAGGAGTCCTGGACATTCATGGAAAATCTAGTCTATGACATGAATAAAGAGGAAAATAATGAACCAGAAAATTTTGATGGTTTTGTTGATTTTTTTGTCAATGACATATCTAAAGGAGAGAGCATGGACCATGTGGCCTTGGGAAACTTTGATATAAAAAAGGAGCATGCAGTTTATCCACATGATCAGTCTGAGCCATATATCAGTATCAGTAATGAAGACAAAGAGAACTTGATATCAGCAATGGGGAATCCATCACATCTAACATAGATGATGGTGATGACTATTGGGATTTTTGTGGATATCTGATTAAGAATCCTATCTATGCTATATCCAACAAGGGGAGTGTCTATTTAGAAATTTGTGGAAGTCTAATCTACTATACTTCCATAGAGGGAAGCATGGATATGGAGACCTTGGAAAACCTTAGTATGGAAGAGGAGCATTCAGAATTTTCATGTGATCATTCAGAGTCATACCATGCAGAGCCGCACAAGGGTATCAGTAATGAAGACATTGAGAAACAATATTGTGAAAAGTCAAATGTGATGCAGTCAGTGGAATATCAGTCTCAGCCATCTTTTTCACATATAGAGATTCCTTATGATTTGGAGCTACTTGGGGCTTGTGCAACAAGTTATCATTTGATAAGCCCCAATGATCAATATGATGATGTAGTCAGTCTACCTCATCATTCTGATTGGTATATCAGTCCTATCTAGTCATGGATAGAAGCAACCTACATGAGCACATACAAGTTGGGGAAGAATTTTTATGAAATTATTCATGCCTATGATCTCCCATCCATCTTGCCCATTCTGAATCATCACGTAGGTTTGCAATTTCTGAATAAGGTATCCTTACTTTGGCTGGTAACCAAAGACATGGAATTTTTTTTTTTATGTTAATAAAATGCTTAGGTGGTTACATTGGATTTCTGATTACACTTAACCCTTTTTATATCATGCTTAGAGTAGGAAAATAAGCTCCTTGAAAGAGAGCATTTACTTTCTGCATTTCTATTTTATACTTAGCTATACTAAAACTTTGCTTCTTTTAGTTAGTTACATTTATTTTGTTTAAGTAAATCAACTTAATGGTTCATTTGGTTTTTTATAAAACTTGTGCTGCCGAGGTTTTTCTTATCAAGTTGAGATGTTTTTACAGGGTATATAAACTAGAGATTCTAGTGTTCTCATATCCTCTCCTTGCATTGAAGACTAGATCAAGCACACATCCCACAGTTGGAGCCAGAATGTTACCACCTAAGTTGTACTTAGTGGTTTTTTATCAAGTGAGCCTGGTGAACCGGACAAGGATAACTTGTTCAGACTTTAGAAGACCTTTGGAAGTACTTATGGGAAGTGCTTGTTGTACTATATCACATGTTCATACCCCATGAGGGAATTGTAATAAATATTCTAGCATGATAGTGTCTGTAAAAGACTCAGTTTCTTAGAATTTATTTGTCAATCCAATCAGCCCAGGGTGTTTTTTCCCTTGGTTATTATTGGTTGTTGAATAAATGACTGATAATCTCTGAGTTTTTCACTTCATACCTCCAAAGTTGGGGTGGTCGGCTTGGAATTTAGGCCTATTGAGGTTATTAGAGTCTATGTGTCAATGTATAAACATGCTAGACATCATGGTTGAGTCATATGAACATGTCTAAGTCCCCCTAGGTTTTTTCAATTTTTCAAATTTTTAGTTTTTTTTAGTGTTTTTTATTAAGATTTAATTTTTCCAAAACTTAGGCTATTTTTTAATAGTTTAATTAGAAAGATTGATTTTGTAATAAAAGTGGGCCAAATAATCAGTTTCAGTCATGTAGGTGCTCATTTTCAAGCTAAGAGCACCATGTAAACCCATGGACCCACTATTTCCTAGTTTTGAGTGATTTTCCATCACTCAGGTCAGAAAGCCCCAAAAATCAATTATTGATTATTTTAATTAATAAATTGATGAATAATAGAGCAAATCCAAAATCATAGATCAGTGGATTCTCAGCTAATTTGATTGAAATCAGTCAAATATGAACCAGATTGACTGGATCTGACAAATCCTTGACTGAAGGAGGTGATCAAAACAGATACAGAGTTGATCTTCAGCAGTCTTTATGGGGAATTGTGCCCTCTCTCTCTCCTCCACACGTGTGGACTCTCCTGGATGCTCTGTGGACTGATGTGTTGGTTTATGGGTTGACGTGTCAACTCAATCAACCCCCTGGTTGACGAGTAGGCTTATTTTAGCTTCAGATCTGCATTGATTGACTCTCCATCAGCTGATTTGATCTGTCTCCTTGGGATTTGCGCCCCCTCTAGGCAGGATCTCCTGGTTTTTGTATATATCTAGGCACAAGCTCCCTCTTCCAAGCTAGTTAGAGTTGTATTGGAGGGATTGGTATTGTAATACTGTTGTAATATTTTGATTGTTGAAATAAAGAATATTTGGAGGCCAAATGGTGTGATGCTCTCATATGTGTGGATTAAACATTGTCTTACGGCTATTGAAGTAGCCGGATTTCCTCTCAAATTCTGCATCTAAACCCTGTCTGGTTTGAACGAGTCAGCTGAATCAATAGGAGTATAGTTGGGCAAGTAAGGTTACTTGTTTTTCTTATATCTCATAGCATATATGATTAGAAGATCTAGATTATACATGTTTAATAAGTTTATTTGCATGTAGTTCTTCTCTCTTTTTCATATATATATCCAGATCTCATGAGGTTTCGTGCAGGATTGTGTGTTTAGATTTCAGGTAGCAAGGATTGGATGAGCTGTGGATCTAGTTTGACTCCACTTTACATCCAAAATATTTGTGAATACATTGCCCCTCTGTATTCCACTAACAAGTTTCCTTTGCAGATCTGCTTCAGCAACAAGCACTTCTCTTCTCCTTTTCCTCCTTCAAAATCAACTTTTTTTCACCTGGTTACTTTGTTCACAGCTTTGATATTGTTTAGATATATTATCTTAAAGTAAATTTAACATAGATCTATCTTCTCAAATCTCATAATCTAGATCTTGTTCTTAAAAGGTTTCATAAGCATTCTAGATCTAGCTTTAGGGAAATCGTCCTTTTTGCATGGAATTTTAAAGAGAATTTGTAGCTTGCATGCATTAGATTTTTGTTTTGTGTTATAAAAGATAAATCTAGCAATCAGTACACATCATATTGGCTTCCTAAAATGCAATCCAAGATTCCAAGGAAAGCTTGCTTTCCTTGGTTCCCTTTTTACCTTTTTTAACTAGTTTTAACTTAGATTTTTTTGGTTAAAAGTAAGCTGACCCAAAGTTACTTTTAGAGTGATTTTGGGCATATTTCAGTGTAATAAGCTTCCTATTTTTTAGTAGTTATAACAGAAAAGAGGAGGAGCTACTGTTCAAAAGTGACTTTTGGGCCTTCTGAATCCCCCCAGAGGTCTCCCTTTTTTACTGAAATCTTTAATTTTTGCACTTTGTAAGCTCTTGGTTTCATTTTGTATAAGAATCAATAGGAATCATATCATTTTTATGATATTGTAACCGCTGGTAATAAAAATAATTATGAATAGGCTCTTTCGAGCCCATTCCCCATCCCCCCTGAGGGGATTTGTGTCCGTGTCATTTTTTGATTTTCGTTCATATTTTTTCAATCTAGCGTAGTACTAATATGTAGGGTAGTATACTTTGATTTGAAATCATTTCCATATTCCATTTCTATTTGTTTCAAAGTAACTTTAATACTTTCCCCATGAGCCCCCTTTTGAGCCGAAAGGTGAAGAAAGGTTCGTGGTAGTCTAATTAGAAAATTGTGGTTTGCTTATATTTTTATGTTTCATTTGCTATCATCATTTGTTTCAATAAATATGATAAAATCAACCCCTCCTTGATTCCCCGATTGAGGTCCACTTGGACCGAAAGAGGTTCCTGGAGGGTTTTCTTTTTAACAAGAACATCCATCTCAAAATTTACTAAAATTGACAATACTCCCATGTGTAAGCTCTGCACTTGGTTGCAATTCGTCCGATCAGTCAAGCTGTATCAAAAGCACTTGAGTGACTAGTATAATTAGGATTCACTCTCCCAAATTGACAAACCATCAGGTGAAAATCCAACACCTAGATCAAACCATTACGGTGGCAAAATACCCAAAGGAAGCAGGAACTTCTGAAAAGTGACCTCGGGACACCGATATTTGTCACACCCTAATGGGTGTGTTATAAACAATAGCCCCATAGACTCCATTCAGCCCACATATTCCTTGCGGGTAGCCGTGAAGGTTTAGTTTTGGACATACTCCAAGTACTCTCAGGTATATTTGGAGTCCACCCCTTCACCTAATTTTAATCAACTCATATTTCACATTAACTTAAAACGTACCAAGAGGCAATTGCAAAACATTCACTCCAAGCACATGCAAGTACATTAATTTTCTTTTGAATCCATTTTAAGGCACTGGTTATTTTCTTGCTATATATATATATATTGTGTCTCAGCATTGTGCTTTCGTGCACTTATTTTGTATCATGTCATCTATGGTTGTTTATGGTTAAATTTCAAACTCCTAAGTAATTCATTTAGTTTAACATCACCATACTATGTAATTAGCCTTAGTAACTTAATAGGGTCTACCCCCCTTGGCTTCATTAGGAGTTGAGCCTAAACGGAGGAGTCAAGAACAAGGTGACAACCTTGACTTGAGACTTGCCCCCAAGGACACATCGAGTGGCTTGAAAATTTCTGCCACATGACCTATGTGTGTGAAAGGCGACAACAAGTTCATTAATTCCAAAGGAAGTGATCGATGATGTGGCATGTGTGATGAGGCTAGGAAACCACATGATGTGCATCATTGATGTTGAGTATTATTGTCATTGATGTCAAAGAAGTTCATTAATGTCAAAGAAAGTGATGATGTGGCATGTGTGATGAGGCTAGGAAACCACATGATGGTGTTTTGGTGCTATTAGGAAGTCATTGTTGCAATATAACATCATTCTGGAACACTATGACAATTTTGGAAATTGATTAAGTCTTTACGAAATGGTCGACATAACTCATCCAGTCGCTGAGAAACCGAGCGACGTAACTCATCCAGTCACCACAAAAACAGTCGACATTACTCATTTAGTTACCGCGACACGGTCAACGCAACTCATCCAGTCGCTTCGAAACAATCAGAGAGGTTGAGAGAACATTGATGATAACAAAGGTCACCGAGCAATTGCAATAAATCTGCCAACACTGTCGGAGGTGACTCACGAGTGGGTGCCGATCAAAGAGGTTGTGAAAACATTGTCAATAACAAACGTCACTGAGCAACTAAAAGAAATATGCTTACACCGTTGGAGGTGACTCACGAATGGGGAACCAAAAAAATCAAAGATATTGGGAAACAATTGCCGATAACAATGGTTGCTGAGTGTTTGGGTCACCTTGGAGCTTTTCGCCAAAACGGTCGACCGATGCATAGATAAACTGATACGCCGATATGCCGAGAAAAAGGTAACAATATAGTAATATACAAGGGGTTTATGAAAAGTCGACAAGGGATTATATGATTAGATGGGTTTAAAGAATCCTGCAGGATCCTAATATGCCCAAAAGAGGGCTAAGGGATGCCCATAGGTGCTTGGTTATACTCGTAGAGGCAAAGGTTAAGCTCAAAAGAGACTTAATAAGCCCATAGGCATGAGATAGATGAAGCTTGCATTTTGATAAAGATGAAGCCTGCAGGTAAAGAATGGATGAAGCTTCGTAGGCTAGAAATGAAGGAAGCTCGAAGGCCTGAGATGGAACTAAACCTGCAGTTCGAAGAAGATGCCAACAAAAATGGAGGGTTTACAATGAAGATAGAAGAAGGCCGCAGGCCTGAGATGTCATGTAATGTCCCCGACCCTCTGACTGGTGAAGAGGATGCTACGATACATCAATCATCTGGGCATCTATCCCCATGAACAAGAACATACATACATATAATGCTGAAGCATGATACTTAAAAACATAAAACATATTACGATGCATTAATCATTCATATACATAGCGAAAGCAAACAACATGCATTCATATATGATTCATCATTCAACATGTACATCATCATTCATCAATGGAAAATATAGTTGTAGACACAAGGCAAGAATACTTATCTTATAGAGAACTTGTCTCGCAACTAGCTACGTCGCTGTAACGTTCCACCCAACCATAGGCCCACGTGCTCTTTAATCTCTCAGGAATGCTGCCACCCTGAGCCGGGCATGATTCCCCAAGGAATAAGGAATTAACAGGCTTACACATAGCCAAGGATAACAACACCACAAGGGTACATAGTTCATCCAAGCCAACACAGTTGGGTTTATCAGGCGAACAATGGATCAGTCAAGCCAACAAATTTGGGTTTATCAGGCCATCCAGGAGCTGGAAAAGGATAAATGCTAAGTTGGTGAGCTCATTGAAGAGCTAAGGACACCTACACCAGAACCAGCCTGGCTTCTAGGACACCCACACACACCCAACACAAGGAAATCAGTCCTTTCTCTGCAACGCAGTCACTCAGACCCTGATCTCCCTTCTAGTGCTATTTAGGGGTTATGGAGAAGAAAGCTAGCCACTAGTTCTGTCTGTTTGGTTCCGAATCCACCAGGTTTATCAAACACATCAAGCCCTCATTCACCACTCCAATGCAGTTCGAGGACAAAACCACTGCATGCATGAAACAAAACAATTATTCAAGCTTTAACAAGGGAAGATAAATCCATCGATTGTTCTTGGCCCTATTTTGGCCAAAATGATTCCACACTAATCTACAGCAGCCAAATCACATGGGAAATACACAGTCTAGCAATCATGGAAAACAATAGCCCACGAACAACCATGAGCCCACAACACACAATCCCCACTGCAATCGCTGGAGACTTACCCAGATCGAAAATGGGAAAGGAACAAAATCCCAATCTCTACATGAGGGAGAAAGACACAGCCAACACAACTGTGGATGAAATCACAGTCACGATTCAACGATGGAGTAACACAACATTCCATAGTCTGACAATGGTGAACGGGAAAATGAGCTCCTACATGAATGGAAAAAGAACACAACCATGGACTGGAAAATGGTGTGAGGGAGGAAAAGGTGAACCCCCACGCCAAGGTTGTAATCCCTTTTAACTCTGCTCTTCCTGAGAAAAAAATGAACAGTCACCAGTGGGGAGAGTGGATAGAACGATCGGTAATCCAGATCGTGTCATGGAGAGAGCGCAGGTGTGTGGGTGTAGTGGTTTTCCTGCCAGCAAAAAATCAGCCCCAACTAACAATAGAATAATTAAGGTGGTGGTGACACATGGCTTTTCCCCCATGGCTCAATGTTCAGCATTCCCCTTCCTTATCCTTAGGAATCATGCCCCTTCTCAATTTGGTTGCAGTGAACATAGCTGGTTGGGTTATTTAATTAAAGATGCATAATTACATGATGCCACAACTTAATATGTATGCCGCATGTCCCGATATACCATCGGTGACAATTTCTATCCGAAATATGACATAACCAAAACGATGGTGGGGCCTTTGCCTTTAGCTCCCCACCATGATTATTTACAATATATGTATCATGCAAATGGGGTCAAAACTGGGGTGTTACATTCCCCTCCCCCTTCAATAGAATTGTCCTTAGTGATTTACAAAATTGAACAAAATGCTACATTGGTACTGCCTCAGTGTTCCACAGACTTGAACAAAAATGGATGTGCCAATCGCATGGAATCCTCTAGCTCCCACGTAGCCTCTTAAGGTCTGTAGTGCTCCCATTGCACCTTTACCTGCCCTATGTCCCGGTTCTATATCATTGTGACCTTCCTATCGAGGATGTGCATTGGCTCAATTTGGAACTCTCCCTCGGGTTCCACCTGAATCACATCCCAATTTATCACATGGTTAGGATCATGTACGTATTTCTTAAGTAAAGAAACATGAAAAAAATTATGAGCTCTAGTACTAGCAAGAAATAAAATTCTATATGCAACAGACCCTATTATTTCAAGCACTTCAAATGGCCCACAATAGCTAGGTGACAGCTTGGCACAACTTCCAAGCTTCAAGGAACTCTTCTTTGTTTTCACTCTAAGGTAAACATGATCCCCAACATTGAAATCTCTGTTCATCCTATGCTTATTTGCATAGATTTTTTGTCTGTCCTGTGATGCTTTTAGATTCTGTCTAATCTTTACAACCTCTTGCTCCATTTCCTTGAGCAATTCTGGTCCAAGCACAACCCTGTTTACTGGATTGTCCCAAGTCACTGGTGTCCTACACCTTCTTCCATACAAAGCTTCATATGGACTCATCCCCAAGGATGCATGCTGTCCATTGTTGTAAGCAAACTCTACCAAGTGTAAGTAATCTTGCCACTTGGTTGGTTTGTCCATCACATACATGTGAAGCATATCTTCAAGCAGCTGAGTCACTCTTTCTGTCTGCCCATCTGTCTAAAGATGGTATGTAGTGCTGAAGTTTAGATTTGTACCCAAGTTAGCAAAAAATCCCTTCCAAAAATTGGAAGTGACCTTGACATCTCTATCAGAGACTACTGCCTTCGGCAATCCATGCAATTTGAAAATATCCTTCATGAATATCTTTGAAATGTCATCAGCCTTGTGCATGGGATTTACTGGTATAAAATGTGCTTCTTTTGTCAACTTGTCTACCACAACCATGATGGAATCATGTTGTCTCCATGTCATCGGTAATGCCGTAATAAAATCCATGGAAATAATTTCCCATTTCCATTCCGGAACTGGAAAAGGCTGCAACAAGCCTGCTGGATGTTGATGCTCAACCTTTACCTATTGACATTTCATGCACCTTGAAATGTATTCAGCCATGTCCTTTTTCATTCCTGGCCAAAAGTACTGTTTTCTAGCTGTAGCAATTGTCTTCTGGTACCCTGCGTGACCAGAATACAGAGTTTGATGGATTTCGTCCATAACAACCCTCCTCAAATCTACTACATCTGGAATATAAATTCTTCCTTTATAAGTAAGAAGTCCATCTTCTTCCAATTTATATCCCTCATACCTCTTCTCAAGACCTTGCTGCTACAATTTGTCTTTTACCTGCTCATACAATTCATCTCCAGCAACATGATTAACAATCTGCTACCTTAAATTTGATTGGCAAATACTAAGAGATTGCACATGCATTTATTGTACCTTCTTGCTGAGTGCATCAGCTACCTTATTCTCCTTTCCTTTTATGTGCTTGATTTCGAAATCAAACTCACATAAAAATTCCAGCCATCTCACTTTCCTAGCATTTAGAGTAGGCTGATCAAACAAATACTTCATACCACAATGGTCTGTCTTGAGCTGAAATATTCTACCCATCAAGTAATGTCTCCACATCTTAAGAGCATGTACTATGGTTGCAAGCTCAAGATCATGAGTGGCATAGTTCTTCTCATGATCCTTCAGATTTATTGACTCGTAACAAATCATGTGGTTGTCCTGCATAAGGATTCCTCCAATCCCTTATCTGCATGCATCAGTACACACCAAAAAATATTTCTCTAGATCTGCAACCTTCAATACTGGTGCACAGGTGAGAAGATTCTTCAACTACTGGAAGATTTCTTCACACTTCAAAGTCCATTCGAATTTCATCCCCTTCTTTTGCAGAGAAGTGATGGCATGTGCAACTTTGGAAAATCCTTCAATGAATCTCCCATAGTATCCTGCAAGTCCCATAAAATATCTTACATCTGTCACATTTCTTGGAGTAGGCCAATTCATAATGGCTTCAATCTTCTCAGGGTCTACTGATATACCCTTTTCTGAGATAATGTGACCCAAATATTGAATTCTATCTCTATAGAAGTCACACTTGCTTAGTTTTGCATACAGCTGATGTTCTTTGAGTAATTGCAATGTCAATCTCAAATGCTCTTCATGTTCTTCCTCATTCTTAGAATAAAAAAGAATGTCATCAAGGAAGACAAGAACAAACTTTTCCAAATACTTGCTGAAGATACTGTTCATAAGAAACATAAATGTAGTTGGTGCATTGGTGAGACCAAATGGTACCACTACAAACTCATAGTGCCCATACCTTGTTTTGAAGGCTGTCTTATGAACGTATTCATCCTTGATTCTCACATGATGGTATCCATACCTCAAGTCAATCTTGGAAAATACCTTTGCTCTTCTCATTTGATCAAAGAGGTCATCAATCCTAGGAAAAGGATATTCATTATTCACAGTAACCTTGTTCAACTGTCTGTAATCAATACATAACCTGAGTGTACCAGATTTCTTCTTTACAAACAGAACCGGTTCTCCCTGAGGAGACACACTCGACCGGATATACTTCTTTTCCAACAACTCTTGCAGTTGCATATTCAACTCTAGCATCTCCGGTGTACTCATCCTGTAGGGTGTCTTGGACACCGGTACTGCTCCTGGCACAAGTTCAATTGTGAAATCAATGTCCCTCTTTGGAGGAAGCCCTGGAATCTCATCAGGAAACACATCCTTGAATTCCTGTAACACCTGATAGTCCTCCAACCTAGGAGTTTCATCTCCCGTTGGTTCCAGAATATGTGTTGCATACAACTGTCAACCTTTCCAACATAACTTCTTCAACTGCATTACTGAAACCTATCTTACTGAAATTACCTTTGGAATACCCTTCACAACTACTGGGTTTCTTTCTTCATCTGCGCATTCAAAAGTCTTATTGTAACAATCAAGCTTTACTCTGTGAGCTTCTAACCAATCCATTCTAATGAGAACATCATAGGAACCAAGCAGTAGAACATTCATATCTACACAAGTGATCAATCCATTCATAACCAATGGACATTTCTCAACTACTTCACTGACCTTTCTCTTTGTCCCAGTGGCTAGCTGAACTAACCAAGATTTTCTATGCTTGACCTTCTTAAAAGCACACATCTCCACTACTCTAGGAGTAATGTAACTATGAGTAGAACTAGGGTCAATCAAAATAGAAAAAAATTGTTCAACAATGTTACCTGTAACTTCAACCACAGTTGACTGGTGATCTGCCTAGCGGTCCTCTAGTGCTGCATAAATTCTAGGGACTGCTCTTGCTACCTAACCCACTGTTTCTACTTCCTTAATGTTATAAGCTGGCCTTGCACTTTCATTCTCAATTGGAAAATATCTATGCAAGTGGGGTCCTTCACATTTCCAACATTTAAGTGGACCTTTATTTTGTGGTGGCTCTTTAGGCTTTCCACCCCTCACTCCAACTGGATTACTCACAGCTTGGGATGGATGCTTCTACTGGTTCCTGAATCTAGAAGGTTTGAAACCTTTCCTTCTTTAGTCAAATTTCTTGTTCTTATTGTCCTTCCATGCCTTATGGTAATCATGTTTACCTTTTCTTTGCTCATAGAAATACTTAGCCTTCCTTATTGCTTCTTCAAGAGTTCTTGGTTCGTAAAACTCAATTCTATCTTTGTAAGATTGAGGCAATCCACTCAGAAACTGTTGGACCTTCACCTTTTCATCTATGATGTACTAGACAGACCTCAACAATTCCAAGAACTTGTTTGCATATTCATGCATGGTCTATTGTCCCAATATCAGCTCATGTAACTCCTTAATCTTGTCATCATAATACCTGTCAGAGAGGTATTTTTGCCTGAAATACTTCTTGAATTGTTTCCGCTTCAGTTTCCTTTCACTAATCCTCTTTACTTGCTTGAAGTGTTCCCACCAAATGGATGCTCTACCATTCAGGTTGAATATGGAAACTCTTTCCTTCATGTTTCTTGAATAATGCTGAACTTGAAATTACTTCTTTATCCCAAGAAACCAAGCTTCAGCCTCTTGTCCAGTCTTTATCTCACCATCAAATGTAGGAGGCTTAGCTTTCTTAAATTCATCCCGAGAGCGATCCCTATGGTGTCTTCTTCTTCTCCTTTTATGAGAAGATGAGCTTGTATCCCCGCTGGATTCTTTAGAACTGGAATTCCTTCTCCTTCTCCTAGCATTGCTCTCAGTACCTTTTGGTCTTGATGTAACTCGTCCAGAATCTATCTTTCTCTGCAAGTATGTCAAACTCTACAAAATGCCAGCATTCAGCTGATGGTGCTCTTCCTAGGATTTAATCAAGCTTCTCATGGTGGCTGCAACCTCAGACGGTGTCTCTAGGAATCTCCTTCCTTTAGAATCTATGTCATCATTTCCATTACGGACATTTTCTCCCATGGCATCTCTTGCATGTTCGTAGGAATCCCGAGCATCATACCCATCATGGGTTCTCATGGCTGAACCACCTCTTGCTTTACCACACTATTCTTCTTGGAATAATGCTCTTGGAAGTTGTCTATAATTCTGCAAATGTGTTAGTATCAAACTGTTAGATGCATATCATTAATATAAATCAAAACTACTTACCTTCCTCTTTTGGAAATTCATAAAACAACAATTTTTACTTAAAACACAAAATATTCTCTTCTTCCTTTTTAGCCCTGTGACGAATGATAGTCTGCTGAAAATTTCCTGAAAAATGGTTGAAATTCGCTAAGAAAATCTCTTTTAAAAACCCCAAAATTTCCTTCTCCCTATCGGGTCTCATCCCAACTAACGTTCCGTCATTTCGGCGGTTAGGACCACTAATTTTCTCTTCCGCACTTTGGCGATCTGTCCACCTATCTTTCTCCGGTGTATTGGGCCTATAGTGGTCTAAGCTTCTGGATTTCATCGGCGGTGCTAAGGGCTATCCATTAGCGGTCAAACAACTAACGTTTTTCACTGTTTCAGACCTTCAGCCTTCATCGGTGATTAGGTGCACTGTGCATCAGTCAACTAGTTGTCTAGACTTCCGCAACAGCGGCCAACGAACTTTCTGAGTCTTCCACGGGCGACCATCCTATCGATGGTTGGAGAAATTAGCACCCGCGACATCGGATGGTTTAACCACTATGGATCTGCTGTGTCGACGGTTTCATCCCTTAACATTTTTTGATGATAGCATATTGAAAATCAGAACACTAATTGTTACAACATCGGGCAGTTAGTTCCATGGGCAGCCGCAACGGTGGCCCGCCATCCGTAAATCTTTTCCAATCGGCAGCCTCATCAACTAAAATTTTTCGATCGGTGGTTGGAGTGACTAGCAGCTGCAACATCGACGATCGGGGCCTCTATCAGTCGAAAGATTAGTCCACTAGATAGCCGCAATGGCGGACGGTCGAACAACTAATATTTTCCAACGACGTCCCTCAGTAGTCTCATCAACTAACTTCTGCCAATCACTGATGGTTTTCAACACTTAAACAAAATTTCAAAAATTTTCTTCTTTGCATCAGCTCTTCCTTCCACTAAGTTTTGCTGATCCACTTCACTAGTCTTTCGGCAGCCTTATGACTTTGTTGGCGGTCGGAGCGACTAGTCTCCCCAACATCGGTGCTTGGATGCACTTTGTGTCGGGTGATTATTTATTTATGTGGCCGCAATAACGGGCAGCAGAGTCACTATGGTCTCCGTGGGGCACTTGTCGGCAGCCAGGGGAGTTGTTCATGGTGGCATCAGATGAATAGTTGACTAAGCAGCCGCAACTGCGGTTCACCTTTATTGAACCTTTTTTGATTTGCGATCCAATCCACTAACATTTTTCGATGGCCGATGGTCCCATGCCTTAGAGAAAAAATTGAATTTTCTTCTTGCCTTGTCTTCCACCTCATCGACCGTCAGAGCAACTATCCTCTGCGTCATCGACGGTCGGAGGCTCTACCCATTGAAAGCATAGTTGTCTAAGAATCCACAATGGCGGCAGAAGATCATCTAACTTCTTCTGATGTAGTCGCCAAACTCTTCACCGCGTCGGCAAATTGATCCTCTAGGCATCGACGATGCGATCAACTAATCATTGCCGATTGTCGATGATTTTATCACTTAGGAAAATTTCCAGAAATTTTTTCTCGTTAGTCTTCTTTTTCGTCGCTTCATCGGCTCATCCATCTCTTATTCTTCACCGATTCATTTAACTGTCTATCAACGAAAGCTTCCCCTAAATGTTTCCGATTAACTAACAACTTCCGATCGGTGACCGAAACACAACCATCATGGCATACGCAAGCAAAAACCGTATCCATTGGACGATTAGTGCACTAGGATTCTGTAACGGCGGGCGCATGAACCACTAAATTCTTCTGATGGCAGATGATCTCGTGCCTTAGAGAAATTTTTGAAAATCTTTCACTGTGTCAGCTATCAGAACATCTTTCCTCTGCGGTATCGGTGGTCATAGGCTCTATCTGTCGGAAGGATAGTCCTCTAGCCATTTGCAACGGCGGCACACAATAAACTAAGCATCACCAATCGCCGATGATTTCATTACTTCGTCAAATTTTTGAAATTTCTCCTGCTGCAGGTAATCTTTAGACTAAAACTTCTGTGGTGTTGGCTAAGCTTCAAACTATAAGTTCCGCTGTGTCGGAGGGACTTTTAACTAAGTTCTTCGATGGGCTGACAATTCTGGCACTAAGAAAATTTTTGTGAATTTTTTTGTCATCACCCATTTCTCCTGGTTTCTTTGGAAATAGGAAACCTGCCTCTGTTAACTGTTCTCATGGCCCTCTAAGGCCCAAATGCTGCAACATAATCTCTGTCACTGTATCTTCATGGCCCATTAAGGCCCATGCTGCAACCTGGCTCTGATACCACACTGTAACATTCCCGACCCTCTGGCTGGCGAAGAGGACACTACGATACATCAATCATCTAGGCATCTAGCCCCCTGAACAAGAACATACATACATATAATGCTGAAGCATGATACTTAAAAACATAAAACATATTACGATGCATTAATCATTCATATACATAGCGGAAGCAAACAACATGCATTCATATATGATCCAGCATTCAACATGTACATCATCATTCATCAATGGAAAATATAGTTGCAGACACAAGTTAGGCAAGAATACTTATCTTATAGAGAACTTGTCCCGCAACTAGCTACGTCGCTGCAACGTTCCACCCAACCATAGGCCCGCATTCTCTTTAATCTCTTAGCAACACTGCCACCCTCAAGTCATGCATGATTCCCCAAGGAATAAGGAATTAACAGGCTTACACATAGCCAAGGATAACAACACCACAAGGGTACATAGTTCATCCAAGCCAACACAGTTGGGTTTATCCAGTGAACAACGGGTCGGTCAAGCCAACAAATTTGGGTTTATTAGTCCATCCAGGAGTTGGGAAAGGCTAAATGCTAAGCTGTTGAGCTCATTGAAGAGCTAAGGACACCTACACTAGAACCAGCCTGACTTCTAGGACACCCACACACAACCGACACAAGGAAATCAATCCTTTCTCTGCAACGCAGTCCCTCAGACCCTAATATCCCTTCCAGTGCTATTTAGGGGTTGTGGAGAAGAAAGCCAGCCACTAGCTCTATCTGTGTGGTTCCCAAACCACTAGCTTTATCAAGCACATCAGGCCCTCATTCACCACTCCAATTCAGTCCGAGGACAAAACCACCGCATGCATGTAGAAAAATAGCTATTCAAGCTTTAACAAGGGAAGACAACTCCCTGGATCGTTCTTAGCCCTATTCAGGCCAAAACAATTCCACACCAATCTACAGCAGCCAAATCACACGGGAAATACACAGTCCAACAATCGTGGCAAACAACAACCCATGAACAACCATGAGCCCACAACACACAATCCCCACTGCAATCGCTGGAGACTTACCCAGACCAAAAATGGGAAGGGAATAGACTCCCAATCTCTACATGAGGGAGAAAGATGCATCCAACACAATTGCGGTCGATATCATTGTCACAATTCAATGATGGAGTAACAGAGTGTTACATAGTCTAATAATGGTGAACGAGAAAACAAGCTCTTGCATGAATGGAAAAAGAACACAACCACGGACTGGAAAATGGTGTGAGGGAGGAAAAGGAGAACCCTCATGCAAGGATTGTAATCCATTTTAACTTCGCTCTTCCTGAGGAAAAATGAATAGTTGCCAGTGGGGAGAGTGGACAGAGCAATCGTTAATCCAGATCGTGTCATGGAGAGAGTGCAAGTGTGTGGGCGTAGTGGTTATCCTGCAAGCAAAATAGCGGTCCCAACTAACAATAGAATAATTAAGGTGGTGGTGACACATGGATTTTCCCCCATGGCTCAAGGTTTAGCATTCCCCCTCCTTATCCTAAGGAATCATGCCCCTTCTCAATTTAGTTGCAGTGAACATAGCTGGTTGGGTTATTTAATTAAAGATGCATAATTACATGATGCCACAACTTAATATGTATGCTGCATGTTCTGATATACCATCGGTGACAATTTGTATCCGAAATATGACATAACCAAATCGATGGTGGGGCCTTTGCCTTTAGCTCTGCACCATGATTATTTACAATATATGTATCATGCAAACGGGGTCAAAATCGGGGTGTTACATGTCAAAAAAGTTTTTAATTAATTAAATTAATTAAAAATATGCAATGATCAAAATTATGAATTTAAGAGTAATTAACAGATATTTGAAGAGGCACGAAGATGAAAGAAAATAAGTTCAGTTTATAAACGTGTGATGGTTAAAATATAAAAGAGAATATATAGACATAAGTACGAAATGAAAATAGGGTGTCTTTGTGGTCCATATTAATGCAACAGTAGCAAAAGACAGAGAATAAAGAAGAACAAGGGACAATAATCATAAACAAGATATGGAAAACATATAAAAACATACTAGGGTGGCGCTAGGGTAGGAAACAAGCCTGCAGGGGTTTGTAGCCTCCTTCTAGTTGAAGTTGGTAAACTGGGTGTTGTAGCATCCTTTTAGTAGTAGTTGATAAACCAGGGGCTTGTAGCCTCCTTCCAGTATTTGGTGGTAAATAGGGTGTAGTACCATCCTTGTCTGTTGTAGGAGGCATAAACTATTTGTAAATATAATTTTGCAGTAATAGGACGTATTGGTGGTTTTCCCAATTGGGTTCCACGATAAAATCTGTGTTCTATTTTTCTTGTTGATTTTATGTGTTAATGATTAATTTTAAAAAGTGGTTTTAAATTATAAAATTTAACAATACTTTTTCACCCTCCCCTCTCAATATTGTCCAATATTCCAACAATTGGTATCAGAGCAGGCTCCTTCACTACAACTTAACCATTGGAAGGGAGATCCTACTTAAAAACCATTATGGATCAACAAGAAGGGTTAGCCACCAACCGACCTTCATTATTCAAAGGAGAAAATTATGCATACTGGAGTGTGAGAATGAAGTGCCATCTGATGTGCCTTAGATGGAAGGTTTGGGAAGCAATTGAAAAGGAGTCTAAAATAGAAGACCAAGCACTTACAGACCCAGTGGAACTAGGCCAATATGGGAGTAATTCCAAATCCCTAAATTCAATCTTAAGTGGATTGACAAACTCTGTATTTATAAAAGTTATACGATGCAATACTCCCAAAAAATCTTGGGATAAGTTAAATATTATCTATGAAGGGGAATCTAAAGTCAAAGAATCCAAGCTTTAGACATATAAAGGATAGTTTGAAAGCCTTAAAATGAAAGAATAAGAAAAAATTTGGGAATACCTTTTAAGAGTAGACGAGGTTTTCAATGTTATTAGAGGTCTCGGAGGTAAATTAAAAGAAAGAGAAGTGGTTAACAAGGCAATAAGAACATTGCCAATGAAGTATGACTCAAAAGTGTCCACAGTAGAAGAACGAGATGACCTTGATGTCATGACAGTAGATGAACTACATGGGATCTTCATTGCATATGAGATTAGGATGGGACACAATGAACTTTCAAGAAAAGAGGCAACATTTAAAGCCCTATCCAAGAATGAATTAGAGAACCTAATTGATGAAGAATACCTCTTCATCAAAAAACTTGAGAAAGGTACTGGGAAGTATAAAGGAAATATACCCTTGAAATGTTTTAACTGTGGAAGAATTGGACATTTTTCCAATAAGTTCCCTTACCCAAAAATAGAGGAGAGTGATCATGAAGAATCTTGTTGTCATAAGTGTAAGGCCATGGATATGGAGAAGTTTAAGAAAATGAAGGAAAAATTCTATTCCAAAGAAGATAGTGACAATGGAAGTGAAGATGCATAAATCCTATTCATTGGAATAGATACTCAAACTCAGAATGGGAAACCATATGGAGAATCAGAAGTGGACCTCGAGGCTCAATACATGGCTGTTGTTAATGAAATTGAAAAATGTAGAATAAAGAACAAGGTTTTGAAAGAAAATTTGTCAAAGTACCAAGAAGAGAAAAATCAAATTATTATTGACTTGAAGAACCAACTTCAAGAGGCCAATAAGATTGAATAGGACCTAGTAGTGCAGCTGAGGAAGAGATTACAAGATTTTGAAAAAATTGAAAAAGAGATTATTCAATTTAGAAAAGGGGTTGATGAAGAATCTATCAAATCAAAGTTTGAGAACAGTTCAAATATTTTAGATGATATCTTTGTTAGATTTTTATCATTCAAGCTAGCACTATCTTAGGATCTTATCTGAGAGAATAACATGCACAACAATAAACACAAGAGACAAGAGACACAAATAATTTTCCTCAGGGAAACCATAAAGGATAAAACCTCACAACTTCCTCAGAGATAGAATGAGCACCAATGGCAGCAGTGAAACTCGAAAACACAAAAGATGATCTCCATAGCTTGTTCTCTCTCTCTCATACTTGAGAGAGCTTCTTCTCTCTCACTCATGCGCCCCAATGAGTGAGTGTGTATGTGATAAATAGAGAGGCTCACTCTCTATTTGTATTCTTCCATTCACTTAATGTCCACTTTAACATGTCGCCCCCACTTAACAATTACTGACTAGAGTCTACATCTCTAGGAGAGTCTAATAACCCTAGTGCCCCACAACTATGGGGACTTTTCCCTCCGATCAACAAGGAGGGTTAACCTTGACACAAATGTGGGGACTATTTCCCTGACTTACAATGGAGGGTTAACCTCAATGACTTTACATGAATTGTTACATTATTGAATATCCCGATTGAAAAATCGGAGCATGACATGACTCAATTAAATTATAGATACTTCCCGGAATAAACATCGGGGTACAATAAATAAGATATACAAGTGAATACATTCCAAAGTTACAAATACATCAACACTCCCTCTTAACTAGGAAGGTATTCTCTCAACACAATTGATCAACACAAGTCTTCTTCTCTGTATCATCTGGATCATCATCAAGTCATCTTTGTCTTCAAGTCATCTTCATATTCAAGTCATCTTCATTGTCAAGTCATCTTCATCGTCAAGTCATCTTCATCAAGTTTGGATCATCACTGGATCTGGCTCGTCACTGCTGGATCATCATCAAGTATGGATCATCACTTGATCTGTATCATCACTGCTGGATCATCAATGTTGGATCATCATTAAGTCTGGATCATCACTTGATCTGGATCGTCACTATTGGATCATCACTTGATATAGATCATCATCAAAGTTGGATCATCACTGAATCATCATCATCATTACTGCTTCTGCTATCTCAATCAAATGGTGCTATCTCTTCATTCTTCTCATCACAGGAAGTTCTACAGAGCCAACCCTTTTTCATGCTGGTTGTAGGCCTAGCCTTCATGTAGGTCTTCATCATCTTCAACACTTATATCTGACCATGGAGCGAACCATGTCAGAAAGGCCTGCCCAACACTTACATCTAACCATGGGAGGAACACATCCAAGAACCATGTTAGAAAGGCATGCCAAACACTCAGATTTGACCATGGGAGGAACACATCCAAAACCCATGTCAGAAAGGCCCAACACTCACATCCAACCTCATCTTGTCAGAAAGGCTCTGCACTTACATCCGACCTCATCTTGTCAGAAAGGCTCTACACTTACATCCGACCTCATCTTGTCAGAAAGGCTCTGCACTTACATCCGACCTCATCTAGTTAGAAAGGCTCTGTACTTACATCTGACCTTATCTTGTCAGAAAGGCACTGCAATTACATCTGATCATGTGGGAAACAATCCATCAATCACATCAGAATGGCTCTCAGTCCCAGACTGAGTATTCCTGGTAACTGACCAGGTGCCTCCATTCCAAGAATGGCATTCGACACTTATATCTGATCATGTAGGAACCAATCCTATAGTCACATTAGAATGTCTCAGCACTCACATCTGACATGGAAGGAACCAATTCTCTCACCATGACAGAATGGCTCAGCCCTTACATCTGACCATGGAAGGAACCTAATCCTCTCACCATGAAAAAATGGCTCTAGGTCTCATCATTTCCCCTTCGAGGGAACCTCGATCTAAAGAACACCAAGCTTCTCCCTGAAGTACTCAAACTTCACTTTGGCCATTTCTAGCATAGAATCACATCAGGGCTAATTACGTCCAAGGATAACCTACGAAATTCTCTAGGATCAATTACATTCGATGACAACCTATAGGACTGTTTACATTTGAGCAACCTACAAGCTTCTCTAGGATTTATGATCAGATAACCTATCTCATCAGCTATGCTAGAAATCCCTCTTTCGAGATATCTCGATCTGGATCACTGCTCCTCTCTGCATCATACAAAAAATGCAAGTCAGATCAACCAAATCAAATAGTAGTTTTCAAAATAAACTACTACCTCCCAAATAGCAAGTGGCAACATATTTTACCTTAGCTGTACTCAGCGCCATGTAGGACTCCATCCTGCCAAACTAAGAGATCACACTTGATCCCATACTGAAGTAGAACCTCAAAGTGCTCTTCCTATCAATGGAACTAACTACCCAATACGGATCCTCATAACCCTTCAAGTTAATCTTTTTATTCGCCTCATACTTGAGCCCATAATCAACTGTATCCTTCAGGTACCTCATTGCATGCTTTACAACCATCAAGTGAACATGTCTCAATGTGTTCACATCAAATAAAATGTATGGTCTCGTATTTGTCAGGTACATCAAGGAATAAATCATATGATGATACATCATGGCATCAACCGACTCTGATGAAGCAACACTCAATAGCTTTAGGTTTGATGCCATAGGTGTGGTCATGTAGTCCATCATCCTGAACCTATTCAGGATCTCTACTGCATACTTCCCTTGTCCACACCTCCATGCCTAGAACGTAGTGCATCATCCCCAAGTCCTTTATCTCGAACTCGATAGCAAGTCTTCTTCTTGCAAATTTAATGAGTTCCTCTTTTCTGTCAGGAACAAGTCATCGACATATAATAGGAGCATCACTGGTATTTCACCTTCAACCTTGAAGCAAAGGTTGGAATCCTCTTTATTCTTAGTAAATCCTAGAGTCATCAGTAATATATCCATCATGTTGTACCATGTCAAACATCGGGATCTTCTACAATCACTCCATTTGAAGCGAAGCATCATTCTCCCTCTATTTTTAGTACTCTGTGCACTGAAACATTATGTACTAGAGTGACAAGTAGCTTCCTCTGCTAATAATATTCTATGTATCCATCTAGGATCATTGGATACCAAGATCATCTATCTTGAACCTTTTCAAAAGTTATTGTCGCACCCATTTGTGAGCTTGTCATCCTTTATAGGCTTTCATCTTCAACCTTGTAGCAAAGGTTAAGATCTTCATCAAGCTCATCATGTATGTGTTATCCCATGGGTGTCTTTTGAACTCGTACAAGGACTTATTTCATTTGTACACATGATTCTGCCTGTCATGTGTCTCAACTCCCATTGGATGTAAATGTCTCTTTGTAGTCTATGACTTCTTTTCATGAGAAGCATCGTGTTACGAATCTTGCCTTGTATCCCACAATGTTTCCATCTTACTGCATGATGGAACTACGAACTTCCCTTCATGTATTGATACTGCATCCTAGACATCATTCTTCTTGAACTGGTCTTCCCTTTCTTCTTGGTTACTTCTTCATGGATGGAAGGTTCTGCATCAATGATGTCACTGCATTCATCATATTATTCTTCATCTTGAACTATCATCACTTGTTCTTTGGAACAAGTCTCATCCTTCTTTTCTTGTAAGGATTTTATCTTCATCCTGTGAAAGTTTTAGCTCCTGAGACTTCTCCAATCCTGAGATATAGTGAATGTACCAAAACTTATCAGTTTTAGTATTTTAGGGTTTTTCCAGCTCGGGGTTAAACTAGGGTTTGACTTTCCCAGATGTTCACCCAACCAAAAATATCGAACCAGGTCTCTAAACTTTGATTTTGATGAGGAGAGAAATCCTCTTCCAGGCTCACTAAAAAATTCCCCTTCTGTAAGAACCCCTAATTTCCTGCACCAAAAACTGAAAATGTTTGAAATCGAATTCTGCTTCAATAGAAAGATGCACCCTTCATTGGAGAGTTAGCCTAGCATACTTTTGTTGATGGATTGTGGGGAGAGAACCAAAAAGTAAGAAGCCCTATCTTCTGTAGCTGCACAATGTTTTCTTCTTAGGTTAGCTCTGATACCATGTTATATTTTTATCATTCAAGCTAGCATTATCTTAGGATCTTATCTGAGAGAATAACATACACAACAATAAACACAAGAGACAAGAGACACAAATAAATTTACTCGGGGAAACCATAAAGGAGGAAACCCCACAACTTCCTCAGAGATAGAATGAGCACCAATGGCAGCAGTAAAACCCGAAAACAGAAAAGATGATCTCCACAACTTGTTCTCTCTCTCACACTTGAGATAGCTTCTTCTCTCTCACTCATGAGCCCCAATGAGTGAGTGTGTGTGTGATAAATAGAGAGGCTCACTCTCTATTTATATTCTTCCATTCACTTAATGTCCACTTTAACATGTCGGCCCCACTTAACAATTACTTACTAGAGATGACATCTCTAGGAGAGTCTAATAACCCTAGTGCCCCACAACTGTGGGGAATTTTCCCTTCAATCAACAAGGAGGGTTAACCTTGACACAAATGTAGGGTCTATTTCCTCGACTTACAATGGAGGGTTAACCTCAATGACTTTACATGACTTGTAACATTATTGAATCTCCCGATCGGAACACCATGGCATGAAATGACTCAATTACATTATAGATACTTCCTGGAATAAACATCGGGGTACAATACATAAGAGATACAAGTGAATACATTCCAAAGTTACAAATACATAAACAATATTAAGTAACCAAAGACCATCAAGTGATAAATCTGGTTTGGGTTTTGACAAAGAAAAGAAACCAGAATATTCGTCCTTCACAAACAAGTTGGAAATAACAGAATCTATGTTGCTGCACTAAAGAGTTCATTTAAAAAGGAAGAACGCAAGAAATATGATCCATCCTTTTATGACAATAACAAAACTATTGAGGTGTCTAAGAGACCAATAAAAAATAGACATCAATAGATCTTTTTGGGTCATTGTTACTCTTGTAATAATTTTGGTCATAAATCCCTGAAATGTAGAGCTTATGGTGAGGTTCATGAATACAGGAATGATGCACTTAGTAAATCAAAGGAAAGAAATCATAACCTTTTTGGATCTCTTCAAAGGTATGACATAGAGTGTGACAAATGTAATAAACTTGGACATATGGCTAGAGAATGTAAACTAAGAAATAATGTTTTAGTAGAGGATCAGAAATAGTGGAAGAAGATGGAAGTTAGGAAACAAAAAGATCAAAGATTCCTCAAAGGAAATTCCTATGGTTATTGCGATTGCTGTCATAAGTTTTGTCACAAGGCTGCTGATTGCAGGACCAAGGGAAAAGAACAAAGTTTGAGAAGGAAAAAAGACACAAACATAGAAGATGATGTAAGTCAAGTAAGAAGGACACCTAATGGGAATATGTGGAAGAAAAATTTAGATTACGAAGACTTGGAAGAAACACAAATTTCAAACATCAGTGAGGTCTCCAAAGATGATAATGAGAATAATAGTGCCATGGATGAAAATGAATATGAAGGTGATGAAGAAGGATATAGTGATTGTGGAATCCTTTTCTAAGATCTCTCATGATCTAAAGAGAACTCTGAAAATAACATTAGGAGGGATCATATACTCAGGGGGAGTTAAATTCGGAAAATTCCAAATGATATCTAAGGAAAAATTCAATTGGTATGTAATGTTGAGGTATGATGAAAGGTATCTTTCTAAAAAACAAGAGATGATTAGGGTTAAATGATAAGACTGGTGCATGGTTGACATAGAGAAAAGATGCATACAATTGGTTGGAAGTAGACTGAAAGAGACTCAATAATGGAGTAGAAATAAGCATAGTGATAGGGGGATTCTATGAATTTATCACTTAGGTTATCATCCAAAGACCTGCAACAAGAAGGAAAATGAGGATGATAACTAAGACTATCATTCTTCAAGCAATTATTAGTAACAAGTCTAGTTAACAAAGGGAAGAGACATGTTGGCAAGTGAAGCGTTGATGCACACTTAATATTTTAAAAGTATAAATTAGAATTGCGATGAAGGAAAGATAGATGATGATCATGAGAGATAACTACATCCAAAAATTATGGAATTATATTTCCTCTAAAAACTGAGAAATTTTAGAGAACTATTCTTGAATCTGAATGTGCATAAAAACATGCCTGAAAGCAATGAATGAATATTAGACTTAATATGATACTCTTGAAATAGAGACTAGGTCTACAAACAAAAAGAGAAGGCATCATGCCAGGAGGAGATATGTTGTCATGGGGGGATATCAAAAGGAAGTCTTTGCCATTAATGTCAAAGCGGGATGAAATTAAGAAGTTCTTGCCATCAATGCCAAAGGGGGAGAATGTTGAGTTTAGTTGTCATTAATGTCAAATAAGTTCATTAATGTCAAAGGAAGTGATGATGTGGCCGTTGAAAATGGTTGTCATTGATGTCAAAGTAAGTCATGATGTGGCATGTGTGATGACTCTAGGAAACCACATGATGTCGTTGTTGAGTATCATTTTCATTGATGTCAAAGAAGTTCATTAATGTCAAATCCTAGTGATGATGTGGCATGTGTGATGAGACTAGGAAACCACATGATGGTGTTTTGGTTCCATTAGGAAGTCATTGTTGCAATCTAACATCATTCTATAACACTATGACAATTTTGGAAATTGATTAAGGCTCTGCAAAACGGTCAGTGTAACTCATCCATTCGCTACGAAATGGGTGACGTAACTCATCTAGTTGCTATGAAAACTTTTAGCATAACTCATCTAGTCGTTGCGACATGGTTGATGTAATTCATCTAGTTGTTGTGACATGGTCAACGTAACTCATCCAATCACTTCGAAATGATCGAAGAGGTTGAGAAAAAATTGCCGATAACAAAGGTCTTTGAGTAACTGAAATAAATCCGTCGACACCATTGGAGGTGAATTGCGAGTGGGCACCGATCAGAGAGGTTGAGAAAACATTGTCGATAATAAAGGTCGCTGAGAAACTGAAATAAATCCACCGACACAGTCAGAGGTGACTCACAAGTGGGTTCCGAAATGATTGGAGAGATTGGGAAACCATTGCCAATAACAATGGTTGCCGAGTGTTCAGGTCAACTCAGAGTTTTTTGCCAAAATGGTCGACCAATGTGCAGATACGCTGATACAACGAGGAAAGGTGACAATTTCATAATATCCAAGGGGTTTTTGAAAATTCGACAAGGTATTATATGAACACATAGCTTTAAATAATCCCAAAGGAGCATAATATGCCCTCAAATAGGGCTAAGGGATGTCCGCAGGTGCTTGGTTATGCTTGCAGAGTCAAAGGTTAAGCTCACAATAGGCTTAAGGAAGCCCTTAGGAATGATATAGAGGAATCCCACCTTTTGAGAAAGATGAATCCCGCAGGTAAAGAATGGATGAAGCTCTTAGGACATAAATGAAAGAATCCCAAAGGCCTGAGATGGAAATAAACCCGCAATTAGAAGAATATTCCAGCAAAATTGGAGGGTTTGCAATGAATATAGAAGAAGGTCGCAGGTATAATATGTACAAAGAGTCTTTAATTAATTAAATTAATTAAAAATATGCAATGAACATAATTACAAATTTAAGAGTAATTAATAGAGATTTAAAGCGGAACGAGGATGAAAGAGCATAAGTTCAGTTTGTAAAGGTGTGATGGTTAAAAGATAAAAGAGAACATATAAAGAGAAGTATGAAATGAAAATAGGGTGTCTCTATGATCCAGATTAATGCAAAAATAGAAACAAACAAAGACCAAATAAGAATGAGGGACAATAATCATAAATAATATCTATAAAACTTATAAAAACATACTAGGGTGGTAGGGTGGCTCTAGGGAAGGAAACAAGCCAGCAGGGGGTTGTAGCCTCCTTCCAATTGAAGCTGGTAAATACGGTGTTGTAGCATCGTTTCAGTAGTAGCTGAGAAACCAGGGGGTCGTAGCCTCCTTCCAGTAGTTGCTGGTAAATAGGGTGTAGTACCATTCTTGTCTGTTGTAACAGACATAAACTATTTGTAAATATATTTTTGCAGTAATAGGATGTATTGGTGGTTTTCCCAATTGGGTTCCACAATAAAATATATATTCTATGTTTCTTGTTGATTCTATGTGTTAATGATTAATTTTAAAAAGTGGTTTTAAATTATAAAAGTTAACAATACTGATTCACCCCCTCCTTTTAGTATTGTCCAATATTCCAACATAGATTTGCATTTGAAAGATTAAAGTTTGTATTTGTTTTTCATAAAAGTGAAAAAAAGTTTGCATTTCCATTTCAAACTTTACATTTTACATTAAAAGTTTGTATGTGCATTATAATTTTGAAATCTGAAAAGGCTTGTATGTCTATTCAAAAGATTTTAAATACTTGCATTTGAATTCAAAAGAGAAAATTTTCATTTTGAAAACAATTGCATTCTGGAAAGTTGGTTTAGTGGTTTTGGGAGTGCTGCATATTTCATTGAAAAGAGAAAATAAATGCATTTACACTTGAGAGTCTTTAGTTGCATTTACTAGTGTTTCACATGTCATTTAAAGAGTGTAAACAAGTGTCATGCATTTCAAAATATTTAGGTGCACTTCAGTTTTCTTATTTTGAAAATTTCATTGAAGTTGCATTCTGAATAATCAAGAAGTAATTGGAAAGGACTAGGATTGATTTTTTTGTAATGTCCCATTTTTAAATTTTATTAAATGACAAATTTTTTTACTTTTTTCCCCTATTTCAACCTGTTGTAGCTGCAACTATTTTCCCAAATTTTTTAAAATTTTGGACCCTCCTTTTAATTTTATCATGCCTGGGAGTGTTTGGATTGGTGAACTTTGTTTTTCCCTCTGCTACATTTTGGATTGTTTGAAGTTGAATTGAGGTCAACTATTTTTATTCCTTTCGGAAAGCTGTTTTTTGTCTGCCGATGCTTTGGACTGTGGAACTTGAAGTTTGATTTAAAAATGATTTCCTTCATCACAGTCGGAAGTTTATTTATGTTTGAATTAAGGCGGTAGTTCTCTATGCGGCCGCCGTTGTGGAGGGTAAGTAATTGACATCCCGATGGACAGTTATTATTTGCACTGATGCACTTTTATTTTGTTTCTTTGGACTGTCGGTGTTTTTTATTTTATCACGGTCGGAGCATTAGCCTTCTATGTCACCGCCGTTTCGGAGGACTGATAGAGAATGGGCTAATGGATAGCTTTTTCTTTCACCAATTATGTGGTATTATTGGTTCAAACTTTTTGCTTTGTGATGATATTTTGTTTCTCTATCGGAATGTTTTTGGAAAATAGTCAGAGTTCTAGTCTCGAGTGATGCCACCATTTCGAAGGATTTGTTGTTTATCTCATCGACACTGCGGAGATGCATAGTGTTAAACTCACCGATCTGTTGTCATTAAAGTATCTGATCGTTGAAGTTTTCATTTGATTGTGGAAGCCGTAGTCTGATTGTTTTTTGCTATTGCAGCTTTCTAATAGACTATCTTGTTAACGCATTGAGATTAGTCCTTCAGATCTCCAATGCTTATACGATAGTTTTTAAGGTTTTATTTCGTCGATGTTTTATTTTTCCTCGAAACCCTTAGTCTGTATGACTTCCATCGTTGCAGCTCCTTGGTGAAATAATCGCCCGATGCTTAGTTATTCCACTCGTCGATGAAGGTTTTTTCCCACCGACATTTTTCACCGGGAGGTTTATATATTGGGGTGGGGTATTATTTTATTATTACCATTGTGAACTTGCATCTTCTCCATCCTCGCTGTTCAGACTATACCAACGTTCTTTGCTGTTGAGATTTCATTCGTTTGGAGTGCTACCATGGAATTTTCGGACCATCATGTCGACTGCAACTTGTTTTCTAGGTAGGCCAACCATGGTTTCTCTTATCTCTTGATTTTATGAGTCGTTTTGGGAACTAGGGTTTTCCCTTGGTTAGGTTTTTCCCGCTGTTTGGTAGTTGGCTATCTACATATGAATTTCTATCCTTACGGCGTGAGGTATCAGTCAGTTTGATAGTATTTGCGGTGGGGTTTTTTTCTTGAGTCTGTTTGTAAGTCGTTATGGAATATTGATCCTAGTTTGAAGGTTTATGTAGTTGGTGCAGATAAGCATTACACTATCTGCATCAACTGTTGTGGGGTTGTTTATGGCCATCCAGGGAGTTTTCATTTTTCACAGGCACGTAGCATAGTTTTCAACATTTTGGTCGAGCTTGGATTTCCACATTATTGTTTTACAATTAATTTGGTGGTTCATGTTAGGAAAAGAGTTTGAATGTAGTTCATTTTAAATGATGCATTTGCAATTTGGGTCATGTTTTAGTTGCAGATGGACTTAGAAGTTTAGACCCAGTTTGCAGAAGTCCTTTTGCTTGTTATTTTTTATTATGCATTAATTTTCTGATAGTTTATTTGTTGAGAATGCATATGGAAGAGGTAAATGTTTTGATACAGTTTTTCTTGATTCTTAGAACACTAACTAAAAGATCCAATGGTCTAAGAGCATGTTTGGTTTATGACAGGGTAACTTCTTCAAAGGAGATATGTCCAAAAGACAAAAGAAGAAGGTTCCTGTTGCTGAGGGAGAAACAGATGTAGAAATCATTACCAAGGTGGAATACATTTATGAAGATACAAGAGCTACCACCAGAGTAGAGCTAGATTACAAGTGGGGTGAAATATACTGGATGATTGCAAATCAAAATGTGCCTGATGTAGGGTTTGAAGAACTGACTATATATGCAAACATCGAGAAATATGCTTTGCTGAAGGTAGCCACTAGATCTGAGCTGTTCCCATGCTCCGAAGTGATCAGCTGGATCCTACCTAGGGTAGATGTTACCACAATGATCTTAGCAAATACTGCCAAATAGGGCTATGCTGCATATAGTATTGGTTATGTCTCATTGGCATATCACCTACCTCCTACTCAAGTATACTTAACTAAAAACTAGTTGAAAGAGATAAATTTGGACCTGGTTGAGACAGTCAAAAGAATGATGATATCAGGGAAGAAATTTCGAACCAGGCCCTCAAGGGAATATGAAACAACCACTCTCAGGACCCCTTATAGATTTATAGCATTTGTAACATCCCTGACCCTCCAACCGATGAAGAGGACGCTACCATTCACCAAACATCCTAGCATCTAGCCTCATGAACATATACATACATATAATGCTGAAGCAAAATGCCCCCAAAACATAAAACCTACTACGATGCATTAACCATTCATATACATAGTGGAAGAAAACAACATGCATTCATATACAATTCAGCATTCAACATGTACATCATCATTATTCATCAGCAATAAATATGATTGCGAAACAAATTAGTCAAGAATACTTATCTTAATGAGAACTTGTCCTGCAACCAGCTACGTCACTGCAACGTTCCACCCAAATATAGGCCCGCGTGCTCCTTAATCTCTCAGCAATACTGCCACCCCCGAGCCAGGCATGATTCCCCAAGGAATAAGGAACTAACATGCTTACACATAGCCAAGGATAACAACACCACAAGGGTACACAGTTCATCCAAGCCAACACAGTTGGGTTTATCAGGCGAACAACACATTAGCCAAGACAACAAAGTTGGGTTTATGAGGCCATCCAGGAGCTGGGAAAGGCTAAATGATAAAATGGTGAGCTCATTTAAAGAGCTACGGACACCTACACCAGAACCAACTTGGCTTCTAGGACACCCACACACACCCAACACAAAGAAATTAGTCCTTTCTCTGCAATGCAGTCCCTCTAGTTCTGTTTGTGTGGTTCCCAAACACACCAGGTTTGTCAAGCACATCAGGCCCTCATCACCACTCTAATGCAGTCCAAAGACCAATCACTACGTGCTTGCAGTAAACCCGCAATTAAAGCTTTTGCCAAGGGAAAATAAGTCCCTGAATCGTTCTTGGCCTTGTCGCGGCCAAAATGATTTCATAGCAATCTACAACAACCCAAATCACAAAGGAAACTCATCCAACGAAAGTGGGGAAACAATAGACAACGAACCATAGGAGAAAACCACCGCAATCTACAACAAATACTACTTTGTAAAGGAAGAACACAGTCATCAATACATGGAGGAGACTACAGCCAGTGATCAGTGAAAAAACCACAACAATCTACAACACACGATCCACCATGAAGGATGGAACAATGCACAATCTGATAATACCCAAGGAAAATCGATTCTTTGCGTGAATGGAAAGAAAAACATATTTCTAGACCGGCAATCG
The DNA here is from genome assembly GCA_001517045.1 of Pseudotsuga menziesii. Taxonomy (NCBI): domain Eukaryota; kingdom Viridiplantae; phylum Streptophyta; class Pinopsida; order Pinales; family Pinaceae; genus Pseudotsuga; species Pseudotsuga menziesii. Next base: position 374,852 of record LPNX010087734.1, read on the forward strand.
ATGTGAGAGAAGGAAGAACCAACCCCCAAACAATGGATCATGGATCCATTTAACTCAGCCCACATGAGGAAACTGAACCATCAGTGCTGGAGAGAGTGCAGTCATGGAGAGAGTGGGATCGTGGGGTAGTGGTTTTCCTTGCTAGCGTGAGGGTCAGCCTGGTGGAGTGTGCGTGTTGGCAAGGCATGGCAGTCCTGCCACACTCCACTGCCAACACTAATTTCCCTGACCAACAACAGAACATTCAAATTGTGGTTGAATGAGACAAGGGAAGGCGAGCAGTCAAACAGGGTGGTGACACATGGCTTTTCCCCCATAGGTCCAAGGTTTAACATTCCCACCCTTAACCTTAGGAAATCATGCCCCTTCTCAATTTGGTTGTAGTGAACATAGTTGGTTGGGTTCATTTAATTAAAATTCACATTTACATGATGCCACAATTTAATACGTGCCGTATGTCCCGATATACCATAGGTGACAATTCCAATCCGAACATAACATAACCAAAACGATGGTGGGCCTTGGCCTTTAGCTCCGCACCATGATTATTTGCAATGTATATATATATATATATATATATATATATATATATATATATATATATCATGTATATTAATGCATCGGGGTCAAAACTGGGGTGTTACATCATTGATACTGAATAGAGTTTTTGGGAGGGCTCATGGAAAAAACTTCAAATTGGGATGGATACCAATCATTTTCTATGTGGCCACTCTGGGGACTATATTCAATCGGGCAAACATAGTGTCCAATAGCCTCTCAGCCTGCATATCTTCAGCTTTGGGAGGGGTGTCACAGAAGAAGTCGTAGTTCTATATGAGTTCTATCTTAGTGGACTGTATATTATGTACCGAGTCATTTCCAGCTTTAAGGTGTAATTGGGACAGGGACAGAACCCCTGTATACACTGCATACAAACTATTTTGTGCACAAAAATATTATAGCCACTACAAAGAGATATGTGAACATTTCATTATGCCTTTGTACACTTTAATCTTCCTGACATAATGCAATTGCATGTCCGAGGAGGCATTCAAATTCATTGAGGAACATGGGAATTACTATTTGACTGAAGAGGGAATGTACATCAGAATGTATGGTTTCTCTAGGGCACCTTGTCTACTCCCTAAGTATGCCACTGATTATGTGCTACATAAAGAGGCAGTTAGGAAGGTCTATCTTGATGGTGTAGGAAGCTTCTTGTTTGAACATAAGAATGTAGCCTATCCTACCATACCTTTCTGGCTAGGAAGTTACAAATTTTCAAAGGTCAAACAAACTACAGAATTCATACTGGAGTTGCAGCACTTTCATTTTGGGGAGATAAACTTCCACAGGAATGACTCCCAAAATAAGGTTGCAGAGCATTGCAAAGAGGAAAATGTTCACTTTGAATACACAAAATTCTGGGACAAGGATGAAGAAATCTTCAGAAATGCAAAGAATATGACTGCATTGAAGAAGATATTTAAGAAAAAGATCACCATTGTGGGTGGTAAAGGCAAAAATGCACAGAAGGAAGATGAAGAGACGAAGAAAAAACAAGAAGAGAGTGAAGTCCTGAGATTAGCAGGAGCTAAGAAAGACCAACAAACTACTGAACTAATAGATACACAAGTAGCACCGGATAATATAGATCAGGGGTAGGGATAAGATAATCCTGATTCCCAGGAGCCTGCTGCAACTTCTCGCCGCAGTCAAGAACAGGTTGTTTTTTCTGGTTTGAATTTGATACCTTTTATGCAGAAAGAAGGAGAAGAGGTCCCTGATTTTAGCACCATCTTCTATGGCAATGAGAAGAAGAGGATTGTCAAGAGAACTGAGAAAAATGTCAAAACATGAGGAAAATCAGGTATGATGATTACTGATAAAAATTTGGTGCATGGGACAGATGCATATCCACGACTGACAACCAGAGCTGGGGTGGCATTAACCTAGGCCTTTGAAGACAATGTGGATAGACTTATGACAGACCTTGAGCAATCAAGGAAAAATGTAGCACAATTAAAGGAAACTTTGAAAAAGGAGAGGGATTAAGGTTATAAGCTAAAAAGGAAATTTGAAGACATGCAGAATGAAGTGAGGACTTCAAAGGCAGAACTCCAAACTCTGCATGCAAATAAGATGACCTTAGAAGTTTCTATGGAGAGAATAGAAAAGGATGCTCAGAATAGATGAACAGAATTACAGAGGTTACAGTTAGAGTATCAGGTGTTGAATACAGAGAAAAATGATCTCAAAGTATCATATGAAACTATGAGTGTAGAAAAGGACTAGCTACAGAGAAAAATTGCTGAGTTGGAGGCACAGAAGGCCACTATAGAAGAAAGAGAAAAGCAATTTCAAGTGCAGGTAGCAAGTTTTGAGGGACCGATTGCTTCATTAACAACATCACTGAAGGATGTCAGTGAAAAGAAGACTAATATCCAGCCTTTGAAGGAGCATGTCCTAGCTCAACAAAGAAGAATTCACCAACTGCAAATGTGTATTGAAGAAGAAAGATGTAAAATCTTACAGATAGATAGCAGGTTGGAAGAAATCTTGGACACTACTTCATATTTTGTAGATAGATCTTAGGATATTTTGGAAGTCCTGGTTGGGAGGATAGTAAGGATGGAAACCAATGAAGAAACCCCTATAGAGCTACCAGCTAAAGATCAACATAGCTTAAAACAAGAGTACGACTTATTAGAGTTTGCAATAAATACAGCGGAGGAATTCAAGAAGACTGTGAAGAAAATGAGAGGAGCCTATACTGAATACTGCAGAAGGGTGCTGGTCACCTACAACAGATGCCAAGTTGCTACAGAACAAAGACTAGATGCACTGCCAAAACATGAGCTGTTCATAGAACAACTACAGAGCAGGTACCAGGAAGAAGAGCAGAAGATCCAATAGGTCAAGGATCTAGATGAGCCGATCCTCAAAAATGTAGTGGCTCATGCAACAGTCAGCATCCATTTACTTGAAGATCAGCTACACTTGAGTCCAACAAGAATAGAGGTGGTTAAGAATCAGGCTGCAAAGTATGAGATCAACATTCGTTTTCTTGAACCTTCAGATTTTGAAAGCATAGCAGCAGAGGCCCAGGCATGGAAAAAGTTCATGAATGATCAAGCAGGGCCCTCTTCATAGAAGTGCTCTATTAAATTTTTGTTTTAAATGTAATATATTATATAATGTATGAGCACTCACTACGGGACAAAATTTTGATTTGAAATGTTGGGGAATCCCAAAAGTCACTTTGGGGCAGCCCAAAAGTTTTTCCTTTTTGTATAAGTATATGAGAGTTAGATAGAGAGGAGGACTTTTTCCTAGATAGATTTGTGAGATTATGTTGTAAGAAGAACTATTTCCTTTTGCAATAAGAATTACAAGTTTCCTGTTGGAGAAATCTTGGTAGAAGATTTCAAATGCTGTGCTATAGATTTGTTGAATGTGAACTATTTCATTTTCAGCTTGCATCCATTAACTGTGAGATCATTCTAACTCTTTGAACCTATGTTCTTGTTATGAATGCACTCTAGTTTATTCTACGAAATTTCCACTATGAGTAATGAAGGATTTTCATAAACAACGAGCTATCTTGTTTTTTATATATCTATTAATGTTCATGTGTTTTGAAATAAGTAACAACTATCTGTGATTTTTCTTAATGCATCCACACACATACATTACTCATTGATAAATGATAATCTTGTTCCCTAGGGGTAGGTTAGATAGTTAGTTTTAGTTTCTTACTGTGTGTGATTTAGATGCGAGTGAGTTAAGATGAGAGGTAACAACCTGCTCATCACATTGTGACCGCTCCTCATATTCTCTATCAATCTGCATTCTTAGATAGGCACTTGCATATCATACTTAAATTCAAAAAACTAAAATATACATGGTGGACCGGGCTGTAACCAGTAAAACCTTGTATTTTGTTACTTGACCTATGATAGTCGGACCATAAACCGAGCGGATTCCCCATACCAAATAGTAACGGGCTATTTGGGAACGTTTACCGGGTAGAATCCCTAGCTGTTGTTACCTATGAATTTCTAGGCATCAAAATTTTTTGGTGCTAGAAGGAGGGTATCCAGTGCATGGCTGGCCGAGAAAACCCATTTTCTCGATATTATTCCACCAGTTATAGTTTTGAAAATAGTTTGTTTCCCAATCCAATTCCTGAAGAAAAGGGTAAAGAGCATATGTATTCTGTCGATAATGAAGTAGTTGACGATTTGAGAAGATTTAATAGGGCTTATGTAAAGATGATTGGAGGATTACTGATTATCCCTGCCTTACCCAGAAGAGAATATCGAAAGAAATACCTTCCTATATTGGAAAACGTAATGTTGGTTGAATATTTTGAAGAACTGGTAGAAACAGCCTTACATGAATTTGTTCAACCTCTGAATCAGTTGGACCTAGATACACCTTACTGTTCACCTGTTCATACCCTTGGTCATTCACCACCTCACTCTCCCCTTAAAATCATGGCAAATGTAAACGCAAATCAGCCATCTAACCCACCAAATCCACCACCTGCTTGGAGGGCTAGATCACCATTAAACCTAGCACCTCCTTTGCATGAATTACCTTAGGATTTTGAGAAAATGTTGCCTAATTTTGACCCAAGTGAAAATATTTTGGTAGATGATCATTTGCAAAGCTTTTACTTGGCTATAGAAGGACTACGGGTAGGAGAACATGAAGATGTAGTCTGCAGATTGTTCCCCCCTACCCTGAAAGGAGTATCAGCCTCATGGTATCTTGCTATGCCTGCAAACTCAATCATAGACTGGGATACATTTGAAAGAATATTTAGAAGTAAATATGCAGTCCAAAAAACTCATGCAGCTCTGATGAAATGGTTATGTGCTTTAAAGAAAGATGTTGGGACGCGCACCCTAATGACCCTTAAGATGGATAAATCCGCGAGTGGGGACTCAAAATAGTCTTAGGGGTGTCGGGGTTAAGTTAAGACTCCTTTGTTGTAATAAAACCTTGGTTGAAATCAAGGGTTTAGGGTTTTGGGTGCCCATGGTTTAAGACCATGGTTTTGTAAAAATGCGCAGTATAAATAAGCGCTTGTGTAAAGAAGATAGGTTAGGGGTTTTTTTAAGAGGAAAGAAAGATTAAGGCAAATCTAAGGTTGATTTTGTAAGCAAAGGTTAAGTCCCAGCTGTGTGCGTGGACGACCTCTGCACCTGTGTGCACAGAGGATTTTGTAAAGAAGATTGAGGAAAGACCTGCAGCTATGTGCGCAGGGGCCTGCTGCTGTGTGCGCGGCTTTTAAGGATTGAAGGGATCTGCAGCTGAGTGCGCAGATCAAACTGTGGCTTTGTAGCAAGTTGAATAAGAACACAGTTTTGTGGACGTAGCCCCTACACTGGGGGTGAACCACTTTATATCCGGTGTTGTGGTTTCTTGTGCTGTTTCTGTTTCTGTCTCTGTTATGCATTAATAACTGTATACATCTGATAAGTTAGATCGCTGCTAACATTTAGCTTCGCTGTGAATTCCCTGTAGTGGGTTGAGCAAGTCACGATTGTTTATTTATCTGCGAAGTAGTATGTGAATGAATGGTAAAAGATTTATAATTATTGTTTAATAAGGTTATTAAAAGGCTAAGGTACAGTAATCCCCCTCTTTGCCTGCAGAAACCTGATTCTACGGCAACCCCATTGCTGTTTTGGGTGAGACTGCAACCTGCGCGCAGGTTGTTGCCGAAAAGGGCCAACACAGTGGGTCTTTTGTTGGTGCGACACGTAAGGATTAAACTCGGGTCTGCCCTACTTCCCAAAAAATTGGTTCCGTTGCCGGTTGAACTCAGTACCTACTCAAGAGGGGTTTACATTGCACCTCAGGGGCTATGTTCTGGAGGCCCTCTGTGAAGGAAATCGGTGATTGATTTGCTGATCCTTGTCTGAAATTCGCGCAGCCAGAGAATACGAATCCGTGTCGAAGTGCAAGTGACTGTTTACAAAGGTATGTTTTTTTTGTGATGCTTATGAAATTTTCTTTGGTAGTTTCCACATAGAGTTGCACCAGTGGTTGTCTAGGTTAACAGAGAGGAGGACGAACTTTCAAAGCTCGACGAATTCCTGTGTGGACCCCTGCAAGGTGGTAAGTTTTTGAATTTATTTAGCTTAAGGATTAAAATACTATTTGCCGAAAAGGGTACATTGCTGTTTGAATTGGACTATTAGTTTCATCATACTAACATATGTTTGCAAGTAACACTCCCTTCGACGAGCAAAGTGGGTTGCTGCGGAACGGAAAAAGGTATAAGAGAGATTTTGACCCCTCTTCCTTAGGTCAGGCTACTGCGTCCACCCCTGTAAACCCTGAAGCGTCAGAGTCCGAAGAAAACCCTTCGGTTCAAAACTCTCCGATCACCCCGCAACGCCGCTCCGCTACCCCTGGAAGTCCATCGCCGTCTGAGGGTCAACCAGGCCCGAGTATTCCGGCCACAGGCTAGTCTGCCCCCCACTCCCCCAAAAACTCCATGGCCCACCTCGTTGATGACATTAAACTCCCCATCTTTAAAGGCACGGGATCAGAGGACCCCGAACAGTTCTGGTTTCTCTGCGAAGCAGTATGGAACGCAAAGAAAATTACAGACCCGGATGTGCGAGCCGCGCAGCTCATTACTTCCTTTCGGGACCGGGCTCTGACATGGTTCATGAAATTTTCCAGCACTCAGAGCCCTACTTTAGGCGAGATCAAGGCGGCCATACTCAAAGAATTTAAGAAGCCTAAATCGAAGTCGCAGAGCATCATTGAACTCAAGGAGATTCAACAGCGGCGCGACGAATCAGTGTGGGACTTTGATCAGAGATTCAAAGTTCTACCGGACCAAGTCAGCTTTACCATTAGTCCTACGCAGCACAAGGAATGGTTTATTGCAGCATTGTTACCACATATCAGAACTCCACTCATGCAACAGAAGGTTGCTGACCAGCAAGAGGCTCTGGAAATCGCAATGAAACTAGAGACTGCCCCTATTGGAGATGACTCTGGTATTGCTCAAATCCAAGCGCAGCTAGCCACGATGGCCTTAGAACTTCGCGAGATGAAAAAGGGAAAACCTGATCGCGAAGAGGTTTGGTGTACGCAATGTCGGATCGAAGGTCATGATAAGGAACGGTGCCCTCTGGTAAACAAGTACTTGCAGACCGGTGCGCCGAACCCCTTCCCACCACAAGTTCTCTATTGTGAGCTTTGCAGAATGATAGGTCAGCACCGACCTGAGAACTGTTACCTGCTGCAAAGGTATGGAAAGGGACCTAAGAAATCCTACTGTAATTTTTGCAAATCTGTCGGTCATAATGAGGATGAGTGCCGCACCTATGATGCTTACCGGGTGCACACTGAAGGCCCAAGTAACGATAGTTATGGTTACCAGGGGGGTGCCTCAGGACGAGGTACTTCTGGAGGCCGTGGTGGCATGGCCGGGTGAGGCCAAAGCCAATTCGTGTGTTATAATTGTAACCAAGCTGGGAATTTGGCTCGCGACTGTCGGAACCCCACTTCGACGTGTCGGTATTGCCGCGTAGTAGATCATGTGATTGAGCAGTGCCCCCAGTTGATAGCCAAGATTTAGGCACGACAGACTACCCCTACTCAGAACCTCCAGATGATTTCTGTGGAACCTCGCCCTGCTGCGACCATCAATGTCGTTACAAGAAGTGGAGTTATGACACACGTCCAAGATACGCCAAACCGACCTACCGAAGCTCTAGTTCGTAAGGCCCCTGAGAAAATCCCTGCATTTGATATCCTCAGAGACTCAAGAGACATTCATGGAGGCCAAGAAAGATTTTGCTGGGTCACCACCCCGCGACGCGTCGCTGGATAAAGTAAGTATACTATCTACCTTTTTGCAAAGTTGCCTCAAACTTTTAAGAAACCAAGCTGCTCTGAATGAGCTGCAGAACGTCATCGCTTCCTGCGAATCTCCACAAAGTTGTGTTCGGGACAAAACTGTGCATCGAGTCAGCAGGACTGGCAGGGAAATGCGATTGAATGCTCAGATAGGGGCATATGATATGACCGATGTTATTCTGGACTTAGGGTCCGATGTAAATGTTTTAACCAAACAAACCTGGGAACAAATGGGGAAACCTACCTTTGCCTAGTCCCCTATACAGTTGAGGTTAGCCAACCAGCAAAAGATTGTACCTTTCGGAAGATTCCTGGATCTCCAAATAGATATTGATGGAGTCAGCACCTTCACGGACTTCGAAGTAATTGAGATCATTGATGACAGCAACCCTTACCTGGCCCTGTTAGGAATTGAATGGGCAATGGCAAATGCCGCAATCATCAACCTAAAGAAGAGACAGATGGTCTTCGAAGGGAAAGACTTCAGAGTCATCCTGCCCCTGGATCCTTCACAAGGGGAACGGTACACCGAGCCACTACGCCATAAGGATCAAGCTGATGTAGAACCCATCTCTACTATCACGGCGCAGGAAGAAGGTTATGAGGATCCTCTGGCCGCAGGGTGGGAGTTTGGTAGCTCCTGTATGACGAAATCTGAAGATGAATTAGAAAGCTGGCAACACCAATTATCTGAGCACCATAGGGGAAGCAATGTCTGCCTTACCAAGTCTCTCAGATGGGTCGACTCACAACCCAGAACTATACCTGTGTATGATGGTTCGACAGATCCTGAACCATTTATTGCACAATTCTCGGATCAGATACCTGACCTACAGAAAAGGGAGGCCCTGGAGTTAGCATTCAGAGCCACAGCAGTCAGATGGTGGACGAGCCATAAGAAACAGATCCCTACCTGGAAAGCATGTCAGAAGCTCCTTCGCCTGAGGTTCTCAGACCAGTTGGAAAAGGAGCGAAGCAAGTTTGATGGGAAAACTTGCCCCCAGGACCATTTAAGCAAATGCTACGAGGCATGGAGATATGTACCTCAGGATGAGTGGGTACATAGATTTTTGCACACGCTGGGACCACTAGCGAAGAACTGGTACGTGGAGGATGAACTTCGCCAAGATACTGTCAGTTGGGACTGTCTTGTTCATAGCTTTATCAATACTTTCTCTACTAATGATGTCTGTCCATCCCTCGATGCAGCTATCAGGATCATCCATACTAAGGTATTTAACGAACAAGAAGGGACAGAGAATCGCCCTGATTGGGCAACACAAGAAGCCCTTGCAGTCGAATGTTATAACTTCACAGTCGACGAGGAGGAGGACCCGCGCCGTCTTGATATCCCTGAGTCAGAAGGATACTGCGGCATGCATGGACCGGCAGTCAAAGTTCCCGAAGTGACACAGCCCTTGAAGACGCATACAGTTAACATTGGATCCGAGGCACAGCCTAAGTTTTCTACCATTGGCGACTATTGGGATGACGAGATGGTAAGCAAGGTAACTCAAATTCTCCACAAATACCAAGATATTTTTCCGACAAAGTTCTCTGAAATGAAAGGTATCTTGGGAGATATCAGAGTAATGAAGATCCCCCTGAAGCCTGATGCAAAGCCTGTGAAGCAGCGCCCTTATAGATTGAATCCAAAATACAAGGAAAAGGTTAAGATAGAGTTGGATAAGATGCTTGCTGCAGGAATAATCGAACCTGTTGAAGAATCTGAGTGGGTCAGCCCTATGGTCGTCCAGGAGAAAAAGACTAAGGGTGAGATCCGAATCTGTGTCAATCTAAGGAAACTCAATGATGCCTGTCTGCACGACCCTTTTCCCACTCCCTTTACAGATGAAGTGCTCGACAATGTCGGGGGTCAAGAAGTATACTCTTTTACCGATGGGTTTGCGGGCTACCATCAGATCCGAATTGCTCCAGAGGAACGACACAAGACCACCTTTGCTACCGAAATGGGATCCTTCCAGTATACTTTCATGCCCTTTGGGTTGAAGAATGCACCTGCCTATTTTCTCGAGTAGTCATCTCCGTGTTTAAGGAATACATACATAAATTCTTAGAAGTTTACTTTGATGACTGGACTATTTTTGGGCTAGTAAAAGACCATATAACTAGTTTGAGGCTTATGTTGGACAAATGCAGACAACACCAAATCTCCTTGAACTTAAAAAAGTGCATTTTCTGTGCACCCTTCGGCATTCTACTTGGTCATGTGGTATGTAAGCAGGGATTGATGATGGACCCTGCGAAGATCGCTATTATTGTGAACCTGCCACCTCCGAAGTCCGTCAAACAACTCCGCACAACGCTGGGTCACATCGGTTACTACAGGAAATTCATCCAAGGATATGCCAAGATTACCGCCCCAATGGAAAGGTAGCTAAAGAAGGATATTAATTTCGAATGGACACCAGAATGCCAAGCAAGCCTTGACATTCTGAAAGAAAAAATGGTCACTGCCCCTATCCTAGTATTCCCTGACTGGAACAAGGAGTTTCATGTGCATGTTGATGCATCCTCTATTGCTTTAGGTACTGTGCTCACTCATCCAGGCGCAGGTAATATCGATCACCCTATCTCTTTTGCCAGCAGAAAGTTATCTACAGCAGAGAAAAATTATACTATGACAGAACGTGAAGGTCTTGCTATGGTATATGCATTACAAAAATTTCGTCATTATCTACTAGGATCTCATTTTAAGATGTTTACTAACCACTCTGCTTTGAAGTACTTGGTTAACAAACCCGTGCTAGGTGGAAGAATATGCAGATGGATAATTCTATTTCAAGAATATGATTTTGAGATCATTGTTAAGCCTGGAAAACTTAACCTAGGACCTAACCACTTGTTGAGGCTCGAGTTAGGCGAAGAACCTACCAATATGGACGAAGGCCTCCCAGATGCACAATTATTTGCTATACAGATAGTTGATGAATATTTCCAGGATATTGCTCAGTATTTGTCTACAGGTACCCCCCCTCCAGGGATGACCACACAGCAGAAGAAGCAGTTGGTGGTTCGAGCCGCAGACTTCACTTTAGTAGCAGGACAGCTGTATAAAATGGGACCAGATGAGATTCTGCGCAGATGTGTTTTGGAACACGAAAAACCCCTAATATTGGCTGAAGCACACTCTGGTGCAGCAGGAGGTCATTATGCAGGAAAATCCATAGCGCAGAATATTTTGACAGCTGGCTTATGGTGGCCCACACTTCACAAAGATGCAAGAGAATATTGCCACAGCTGCGACATCTGTCAGAGGACAGGTAAACCATCTAGGAGGGATGAAATTCCCCTAGCTCCACAAGTAACATTGCAGGCCTTTGACAAATGGGCTATTGAATTTGTTGGTCCTATCAACCCCCCTGCGAAAAAGTTAGGAGCTAGATACATCATTACAGCAACTGATTATCTTACCCGTTGGGCCGAAGCCCAACCAGTCAAGAACTGTAGCGCTGCTACTGCTGCGAAGTTCATCTTTGACAACATCTTATCCAGATTTGGGTGTCCCAAAGTTCTTATGAGTGATCAAGGGTCACATTTCCTGAAAAGGACTATTGAAGTATTGACTGAAGAATTTTAGGTGTATCATCAAAAGAGTACCGCATATCACCCACAAGCAAATAGGACTGTCCAAGATTTTAACAAAATCCTTGAGCATGCCTTGACAAAGGTTTGTAATGCTAACAGGAATGATTGGGATCTTCGAATTCCCGCAGTGCTATGGGCTTACCGAAATACTTGCAAAAATTTGACAGGCCATACACCCTTTCGACTAGTTTATGGGCAAGAAGCTGTCATGCCCATGGAATACATTGTTCCCAGCCTCCGGATATCTACTTTCACCAAGATGGATGACCCAGCCATAATCACTAAGAGACTGAAATAGATACTAGAACTTGAAGAGGATAGATTTGTCGCAGGCTTCCAACAATAGGTGCAGAAGGCTCGAGAAAAAGCGTGGCATGACAGACACATCAAGAAGAAACATTTTCAGCAGGGTGATCTTGTGCTCCTTTATGACAACAAATTCATGAAATTCCCTGGAAATTTTAAAACACATTGGAAAGGACCGTATGTAGTACAGAAAGTTACTGACGGGGGCGCAGTCTAGCTAGCTAAGTTAAATGGTGAGCTTTTTCCCTCTATGATAAATGGGATCCATTTAAAAAAGTACACAGACAGGCCAGGTACTCAGAATAGGAGGTATCACCAAGCAAATACGCGAAGATCCTTGTAGCATTATGGATTATCGTAGTCTGTTTTGTTTACAGGATGCGAAGCTACAAGTTGGTCCTAGGTCGCAGGGTCAGATTGTGTCGAATTCGAAGGTTGTCAAGGTGTGTCACAGCCCAAAATGTGACGGATGGGACATACTGCAGTCGACGGCACTGGCACGAGAGCTGCTCTCATTACTGGTCATAATGAGATTTTGGGAAAATCCGGCGCTGTGTGGAGAAGATTTTCGGAACGTCGTCAGATTTGGCGTCATTACTGCACCATGATGACAAATTCCGCCTCAGGATTTTATAAGGAGCCATCTCCACCTGTGTTTTCTGTCTTAAGCACATCTGTGAGATATTCAGCCCGAACCATGTTGAACGACTGTAACGTTCAGGAGCTAGTACGAGAATTAAGGGACAGAGGTCTGCAGCACCTTCTGAGTACTCCGCCAGTACAACCCTACTTGGCTAAGTACATCGACAGGCAGGAGTTTGCTCTAAATTTGCAAAGACGGCCAGGAGTTTGCTCTAACATAGAGCAACCAAGGGCATGCGGCCTTGCAGAAAGACTCTGGGGAATCCCGCCATGCAATCTTTCGGCGTAACAGAACCATGGCAGCTATATTCCTTCTGCAGTTCGACATGCAATCCCAGGGGACCCCAAAGTTGTGGATGGTTAGACATTGTCAATTGGAGTAAAGGATGGTGTTGCAGGTGGGCGCGACGGCTTTCATCAGCAAAACTTCTGCAAAGAACAGAAGTATGCAGCCGACAGCGGCATGGAGAGCTTCCACAGGCAGTACACTATGCTTCATCAGAGGAATCCTGCCACCAGTGAAACTGAAGAGTGTCCCGGGACGGGCCACTGGTGAGTCTTAGGGGCCTGTTGGGACGTGCACCCTAATGACCCTTAAGATGGATAACTCCGCGAGTGGGGACTCAAAATAGTCTTAGGGGTGTCGGGGTTAAGTTAAGACTCCTTTGTTGTAATAAACCCTTGGTTGAAATCCAGGGTTTAGGGTTTTGGGTGCCCATGGTTTAAGACCATGGTTTTGTAAAAATGCGCAGTATAAATAAGTGCTTGTGTAAAGAAGATAGGTTAGGGGTTTTTTTAAGAGGAAAGAAAGATTAAGGCAAAGCTAAGGTTGATTTTGTAAGGAAAGGTTAAGTCCTAGCTGTGTGCGTGGACGACCTCTGCAGCTGTGTGCGCAGAGGATTTTGTAAAGAAGATTGAGGAAAGACCTGCAGCTGTGTGCGCAGGGGCCTGCTGCTGTGTGCGCGGCTTTTAAGGATTGAAGGGATCTGCAGCTGAGTGCGCAGATCAAACTGTGGCTTTGTAGCAAGTTGAATAAGAACACAGTTTTGTGGATGTAGCCCCTACACTGGGGGTGAACCACGTTATATCCGGTGTTGTGGTTTCTTGTGCTGTTTCTGTTTCTGTCTCTGTTATGCATTAATAATTGTATACATCTGATAAGTTAGATCACTGCTAACATTTAGCTTCACTGTGAATTCCCTGTAGTGGGTTGAGCAAGTCACGACTGTTTATTTATCTGTGAAGTAGTATGTGAATGAATGGTAAAATTTTTATAATTATTGTTTAATAAGGTTATTAAAAGGCTAAGGTACAGTAATCCCCCTCTCTGCCTGCAGAAACTTGATTCTGCGGCAACCCCATTGCTGTTTCGGGTGAGACTGCAACCTGCGCGCAGGTTGTTGCCGAAAAGGGCCAACACAGTGGGTCTTTTGTTGGTGCGACACGTAAGGATTAAACCCGGGTCTGCCCTACTGCCCAACAAAAGAAAGAAAGGAAAAAGTGCATAGTTTCACTCAAAGGTTTGCTGCTTATCTAGATAATCTTTCTGCAACTGATAAACCATCGGATAAAGTTCTGAGTGAATACTATACTTCAGCTCTAGGGCCTAAATTGGCCATGTTTTCCAAGATGTCGGTCAAACCTACATTGTCAGAAACTTATGAAGAAGCTGAGAGGGTAGAAGCTAAAAAAAAGAGCATAGAAGATTATCCTGAGCAGTCGGGAGAAATTTTTTTTGGTAAGAAAGCGTTGTTATTGACTAAGCCTAAAGATGAGCAATCACATGACTTTGAAGGGATGGTGAAGATGATGCAGAAGCTATCCAATAGAATAATAGATTTGGAGAAGGAAAAGGAAGCTCAGAAATCTTATAAACCTTACTACAAAAGGAGAGAGGACAACAATCAATCTAAACCTCCTCCACACAGTCTTGCATCAATGAATTTAACTGAGGTGGGTATGGATAATTTTTGCACCTTTCACCAGCACCCTCGTTCTGAAAAAAATTTCCCTCAATGGATCAATTCGATGACATTAGTAATGAACCAACTATTAGACTCTAAACTAACAAAAGCTGATGATGAGGAAGGAAAGGGTAATAAATCCACAGAAAAACAAGAGGATGATGCTTTGGTTTTATGGGACTGTGTCTCACTTTTTGATACAGAAGACGAAGGTTCTTTGAAACATGAAGAGATATCAGAAACAAATGTGACAACGAGAATTCAAGGTTTGTTAAATAAATACAATTCAATACTTCCAAAGATTAAAAAATTTCAAGAGAATATGAAGAAAATACAAAAAAACAACACAGATGATAAAACACCAGAATTTACCCTTACCATTCAAGATCCAAAACAAGTCAACATGCCTGATAAGCCTATTGAAGACAAAGTTGATAATGTCAGGGAAAATCTCAAAGCAACTGAGATGGGGTACGATATTGTGGAGGACATTAAAAGGGCTAAGGAAAATATTTCGTTATTTGAAATGTGTAATGTACCTCAACAGAAAGAAAAATTGTTAAAAGTGCTTGAAGTACCAGAGGAAGAGCTTCCCACTAATAACCAACCTGTAGAAGAAATTGTTGAAGCAAGTGTGGGAGGTAAGGCTAGGTTTAAAACCCCACCATTCCTCTTGACTTTTGAGATTTTAAACCATAATGTGCACAATTGTTTAGTAGACTCAGGGTCAGTAGTCAATGTTATGCCACTTTCAGTCTACAAAAAGATCAATGGACAACCTAAACCCACTACCTGGAAGGTTACTTAGCTAGATAGGACCAATGTGAAAGTAGTCGGGGAAATGGATGATGTTCTGATTCGCTTATCTGCCAATGAAAAGATATGTCAGTACATTGATATTGTAGTAGCAGACATACCTAATGTTTATGGACTTGTTTTGAATCGAGATTGGTCAGCAAGGCTAAATGGGTATTTCGTATTAGATTGGTCACATCTATGGTTTCCTCATAAGGGAAGTCCAAATCAGATAAAAATATTAAGAGAGCCCCACATGAAGCACAATGTTACTCAATTGGAAGAAAATAATGAACCGGTGAATTCTATGTTGGGAAATTATCTAATTGAGCTAGAACCGAGAAACTACCAAGTAGAAGAAGCTAGCAGTACACTAGACACCCAACCCAATCTCCTTCGATTTTCATGGGCTAATGAGATTGTGTTATCCACCTGAATGGCACCTCTCCGTCCGAGTGCCGACATCCCTCATGTTGACACACAAAAGGACATCTATGGATTGAGGTTTGCCCAAAACACTATAGATGGGCTTATTATAAAATACATTCCTCATCCATCCAGCTGGTTACTTTGACTTTTTAACTATGTCAAGTCATATCCGTGACCCTATATATATGCAACTTGTGGATCATATGCGAGTGTCGATTGTTGCAAGTCGCGAGTGTTGGTTGGTGTTCCCTTGATGGCCACCCTGAATCTACCTGGATTCACCTTAGGGCTACCGGTGTGGTTGTTTTCCACTCCAACTGTCCTGAATGCTCCCGATTCTTCTCAAGTAAGCTCCTTATATCAAGGGCATCAAAACACTGCTTCCCCTTCACCTGTAGTTGATTCTCCTTCTCCTTCTACCTCATGCGGTGAAAGTACTGATACTAGTAATCGACAGTCTAAAAGGAGTAAAAGAAGGAGGAATAGGAAGAAGGCACATAAGCAAGGGGGCACCTGTTCAACCTCTGCAAGTCATGTTGAACCTCACCACCCAGCCTCTGTGGTTCATGCTGGGGGCACCCATCCAACCTCTGCAGGCCATGTTGGATCTAAGCACTCAACCTCTACAAGTCAAGTTAATCTTCACCATCTAGCCTCTGTTGATCATGCTGGTGGGATCCTTCCAACCTTTCTAGGGAACGTTGGATCCAGTCACTCATCCTCTATGGTTCATGTTGAGGGCACCCGTTCAACCTCTGTTGTTCAAGTTGAACCTCCCCATCCAACCTCTGTAAGTCATGCTGGATCGATCCACCTAGCCTCTGTGGTTCATGCTGGGGGAACACACTTAACTGCTGCAAAGCAGATTGATCCTAACCATTCAACCTCTGTTGTTCATGTTGGTGGTGCCCATCCAACCTTTGCAGGCCATGTTGGATCCAGTCTCTCAGCCTCTGCAAGTCATGCTGGGGGCAGTCTCTCAGCCTTTGTACTTCATGCTGAAGACAATTTGTTAGCCACTGCGAGTCATGTTGACACTGTTGAAAAGACTACCCGTTCAAAACACAAGCCCAAGTTTCCTTGTAAGCTTTGTGATGGAGACCACCTTACTTATAAATTCCCTTCTATCATGGAGGCGTGAAGAGTTTGGATTCATGGTCATCCCTTTTTTGAACATTCTGAAACTTTTCAACAACCAGCCTCTCTTAGTCAGGTTGGACCCAGTCACCCAGCCTCTGGTGTTCATGCTAGGGGCAAACTCTCATCCTCTGCAGGTCATGTTCAGAGAAAATAGTCAGCCACTGCTAGTCATGTTGACACCGTTGAGAAAACTGGTCATTCAAAGTGCAAACTTAAGTTCCCTTGTATGCTATGCGAGGGAGATCATCTTACTCACAAGTGCCTTGCTATCCCAGAGGTGCGAAGAGTGTGGTTCAAGACTCAAGAATTTCCTTCTCCTGAACAACCTATAGTTTCTCAACAACTTACTCAACCTTTGGTTGATCAAGTGGTCAAACCAATCTTAGATTTGGTCGATCCCACTCTTCTTTTGGAGAGTGATCCTGATGTGATTGAACCAATGTCATCTTTGGTCAATCCCACTCTCCCTTCAGAGAGTGACTTTCATGAAGCGGTTGAATCGATTCCAGTATCGATCAATCCCACTCTTCCTTTGGAGAGTGAAGTGTCTACTAGTCACATTTTCTTCATTGCTAGTTTAGAACTTACTGAAGAAGGGGGCACTGAACTTGTTTCGGATCAACCCCCACTAAGCTCTCAGATTGCTTCCTTTGATTGGGATAGCCTAGTTGAGCCACGCCTTCCTTCTAATGCACCTTTCCAGATAAAGGTCAAAGTTGAACCCTATACGATTTCTCGTTGTATTGTTGATGAAGGAGCCTCAGTTAGTATCTTGTCTGCTCGTGCTTGGCGAGGCATGGGATCTCCCAACCTTGTGTCGATTACTATTCAGTTACTGGCATTTGATAGAAGAACTTGTATAGCCTTGGGAATTCTTGCTCAAACACCTGTTACTTTGGGTGGGAAGACCGTCTTAGTTGACTTCATGGTGATAGAATACCCCTTGGACTTTAATATGCTCCTTGGACGTGATTATGTCTATGCCATGCAAGCTGTGGTGTCAACATTATTTCGTGTGATGTACTTTAATCATGGCGAAGAGATTGTCACTATCGATCAGTTGGATTTTCTTGATCCGTCTCCTGACCCAACTAGAGACCAGGTCTTTCCTTTGTTGGTTCCCAGTGTTTCTATAGACACTACCCCCCCACAGGTGAACTATGTGGCCTCTTGTCCTTTGTGTTCAATTGCTACTGAGAAGTAGCCTCTGTTTTCATGCTTACCTTCTCAGGACTTGGTCCCAGCTGTTGACTGGGTGAGTCATCCTATACAGACTATGGGGCCTAATCTCCAGTCTGTTGATCCATTTGAAAGTTTAGACATGTGTCCTATCTCGGATGATCTCCTTCCTTCGGATGAAGTCTTCCTAGAGTCTTTGATACAATCTGACCTTCTTTTGGATGTTGGTTCAGTTGTGACTAAGTCTAACACTGATTTGTCTAGTAAGCCTGACCTTTCTTCTTATGTTGGTCTTATTGAGCCTTTTGACTCTTCTTTTGAAAAGCAAGTCAGTGATCCTGATGAGTTTGATTTTTCTTATGAATTTCTCAACTCCTGTGATATTGAGTTTGTACCTGTAGGCTCTATATCCCTTGTTGATTTTTTCTCTCCTTCTGAGGTTGATCTTATTGATTATAAACACTTGGATCTTGGCACTATAGAGTCCTCTTTCATTGATTCTACCTTGACTACATCTTTTGTAGAAGATAGCAAAGCTACATGTGTTTCTGCCAAAGTGACCTGCATCAGATCTTTCCTTCTGAATATGATTATGATGTTGTTGTTTCTTGGAGATAGGATTCTTAGTTCGATTCACAACTGTTTACTAGCCTCGCCTTGTTGTTCAAGTTGTAATTGCATTTGCATGTGCCCTGCTCGTGCTTATGAGCCTGATGCCGGCTTCCACGCTTTTAGCTCATTATATAAGCCCTCATCTTTGTTCTCATTGTCGCTAAGCCTTATATCATTTTGCCTTTGCAACTTGACACCTTTTACCTTGAGGAGACATTCCCCGAGTGTCCTTATCTTGCTCACTTTCCTTGCATTATGCATAGGTCTGTTCTTTGCGCTTGGAACTAGTTTCGCTTGTCTATGACACTCGTCTCCTCGCATTTAGAGCATTCTTTTTGCTCTCCTTCGATCTCGTTAAAAACAGTAAGGAGGCCACGAGTTGACTTTTCTGGACTCGTTAAAAATTCACAGGAAATATTTTGAGTTTCTTTAGGCCCAAGTCTGACTCCTCAAAATAGACTTGACTGCCGAGTAAACTTGTCTGTTCAGGCTCGTTAAGAATATGTGAATGGGCATCCACATTGGTGGTAGGTTATCTCTTTCTCATACCATGTGGAATAATACGAGAAAGGATTCCTCTCTTTTCTTCGGAATTGAGAAGAGTATTCTCAGGCATAGGTTTATCGCTTTTCTGGACCTGAGGGACTAAACTTACGGAAAAGGAACCCCCGGTATGAGCTTAGTTTTCTCTTTTTTGTGCTCTGGACCAAAACATGAAAAATATTCTGAGTGTACTTTGTGTCTTTGTCATGCTCGTTAAACCATAAAGAACAAAGCATCGAGTTTATTGTTGTAATCCCCATTTCTTGTAATAAAATGGATCTTTCCGAGTGATTTTGCCTTCCTTCACACTCGTAAAACTTAGGCTATATGCTGCTTTTGAAGGAGCATTGGGTACGTGGTAATTTAACCTTTTTCGGACCTTCCTGACTAAGTACGAAAAAGGTGCGCCTTTTCTTCTTCGAAAGTTAAGAGAGTTCTTCTTTGGTATGTTTTATACTTTTTCGGCCTTAGGAGACTAAATTGTACGAAAAAAGGACCCCCCTGGAGTCTTCTTTGGAGTTTTCAGACTCTCTAAACTATGAAAACACCGTCGATCATGTACTAGTTCAGGCTTGTTAAATCCACGAATCGGTGACACTATCAAGCATTATTTTCCCATCTCTTCAAGCTTGTTAAAAAATGAAGAGGGAACCGAGTTAAATTTCCTGGACTCGTTAAAATTTAACATGGAAGGTAAGGAAGAATATTTCTCTTGTTTTTAGTAATGGCAGCATGTCATCCTTGAACATAGCACTCTTTGTTTTCTAATATCCATGTTTCAGTGCCCACTTTTGTTCAGCTATCACTTTGAGTTTCTTACTCCTCCTCTTGTCCATTATACCTGGGGAATCTGATCATGTATCCTACATGACAGATAAGTCTAGTTGTTCTATCTTATATGCTACCTTGGATCATCTCTGTGTTGTGCTCACTGTTCAAGGAATCTACTCAATGTCTGATCTATAGCCTGATCCTGTCATTGTTATATCTGTTATCTATTTGTGTGTCCCTTCTTTTGCCCAGTTCCTAGTCACTCTTGTGATCCGTTGGAGGATCTATTTCCTTCCTTATCACAGCATGGTTCCATTTCAACACTTCCTGATGACGAAGACCTAGAGTTTTCACGATGGTACCTCAGGATTCACTTTCATCATTGGTGAATTCCTTTGCTTTGGTTGTTGATTATCACTTATTGATTGACAAATTGTTGAATCCTTTCCATGTTCGACTCAGAGCTTACCCTTATTCACATGGCTTGGATTGTACTGGTTCTTTGGGATCCTTTATGAAGACCTTAGTTCCTCATCTATGGACTAAGTTGCACAAGATTATGTTCTATTCCTATACATAGTTTCTAGATCTTTGAAGACTCATTATTGTATATTGTGGATTCGATCCACTTTTGTAATATACGTGGTTTTATACTTGTATCATATGATGTACTCAAATATTGTAAAGGAGCTAGTGTTCCAGTAAATTGAACATAGCATCCTTAGATGTAACTTTGTATATGACATTACTATGTATTTGTTTTAGGTACTCTCTCTGCTCCATTGGATTTCTAAGTTCTCCAAAGATAATGATTATAATGTATTTTGGCCATTGTTTCCCTCTAACCTCACACATTAGGGGGCATCTGTTATCCACCTGAATGGCACCTCTCTGTCTGAGTGCCGACATCCCTCATGTTGACACACAAAAGGACATCTATGGATTGAGGTTTGCCCAAAATACTATAGATGGGCTTATTATAAAATACATTCCTCATCCATCTAGCTGGTTACTTTGACTTTTTAACTATGTCAAGTCATATCCATGACCCTATATATATGCAACTCACGGATCATATGCGAGCGTCGGTTGTTGTAAGTCACGGATAGATGTATCCACAGGTTGCTCTTATAGTAACTCGTGGATCATACGCGATTTGCTGGTCTTGATACCCATGGATATGTCCTTTTGACATTAAAAATATAAACACGCGATTACTTGAGATTAGTTAAGCCATTTCCCTTAATCTCCTTAACTGTCTCAACCTCCTCAACTTTCGAAACTGTCTTATTTCACCATGTATAAATATAGGCCTTGGGGAGGGTGTTTGATACACACACTTGGAGAGAAAATTTATGCTGGTGGAGTTTATACATAAGTATTTGGAGCAGCGGAACTCAGAATCCTTTGGTTGCAGAGGAGTCCTTGTCTCAGGCGTTGGGTTGTAATATGAACTTCCTCATTATTGTTAATAAAGAGAATGATTCTTCCATATTGTGTCTTGAATGTATCTCATGTATTGTGGTTTGATAAATTTTTATGTTTCAGCATCCTATATATGATTTATCTAACCTATTTATATATATGAATCATCTTGTATTTGGAAGACTGAATCTTGACAGGTGAAGGAGAAAACATTCCTGAAGATTTTGGAGGTGAAGCAAAGCAGAAGAGGATAAGCTAAGATCAACCATCTTGCATTGGGTGAGTCTTTCCCATCCTCCTATTTCCTTTATTGCACTCTAGAGTCAATTGTCTGCAAGTTAATTGAGTATGTTGGTAACCCCAGACCTTAGGTTATAAGGTGCATAATCCTGTACAACAGATTGATTGTAAAATAGTAGATGTAGTTTTTTATTCAAGTACAGTAGGATTAGATAATAGGTAGGCCTTTTCAGTCAAGCCTAGCCCCTCAACTTACAAGTTTCCATATTTACAGGGGGGGCAGAGAAATGACCAGTCAGTGGTTTAGTTCTCAAACTTTATTGTTATTTTCTTGAATATCTTGTACATAAATAAACTGATTTGGTTGTTTATTTTTTATTTCTGTTTGTTTTTAGTTAGATTTTGATTGATTTCAATAAAAGAAGCAAAATTTTGGTTGCATGGAGAACATCAGAATTCTAGATTAACTAAAATCCTTGGCTATAAGACTGTGTACTATTGATTTATCTGGAAGAATTTCTTCTAGTTTAGCCGTTTTTCTAAATGGCTATGAAGGAACCATGAGCTTCCCTGTAGCTTACACATGCAAATACAAATCCATTAAATCTCCATGAAATACTTGAGTGGCCTCTCCAAACACCAACTTGTATGGAAATATTTCACCCTCAAAATTGGCTAAGGCAAGAAACTAGTCATCCACTAGCTCTCTCAATTCACAATTGCAAATTTCTCAAACGATCAAAAGCTCTTCTCTTGGTTGATTCCTGCATTTTATAAAGATCCTTATACTTCTAAGGTTACCAATCCATCCACAAACTCGAGCCAATTCAAATTAGGGTGTGTGCTCATGATTTTCCATGTGTCCTCCCTTTCTTAGCCTTCCATCTTCCCTAAATTTGAGTAGGATCCCATTGAGCTTCCCCAACTCACATGAGCGCTCCCCTAGGATGCTCTATTTAGACCTGCCATGTCAGATATGTCATATTTCAACATTCGTATCTGATTTGTGTCATAGTTGTCATAGCATCTTCATCATTGCTGTCATAGATCTAGGGAATCTAGTCCAAGTGTCTCACTAGATCCAAAATGACTCTTTCTCTCCCATGTAAGTTACATTTCCTTACAAATTTGACCCATGATGTATATGGCCAAGTGCATTATCCTTCTAACTCTTCCAAGAACCTTTAGGCTTCCCATGGATTCTAAATTGCAAGAGGAGGATGCCATGTGGCACTAAATTTCTAGCTTGTGTGGGCCCCATAGTCTCCATGTGTCTCCATGCTCCATTGCCACTTCAATTTTCTCTTGTATTTATTTAATAAGTTCTATTACTAAATATTTATCCCATTCTAGTGTCTGAACATCATTTATTAGCTCCATTATTAAAATTCCAAATGTATCCATCCAACCTAGGGAACTAGTAGGATTGATGGAATTGTTGTGCTATGCAATTATTTGAATGGGGACATTACATTTTATTTATGGTAAGAAACTCACCTAATAGTTTAGGGCCTAGGCCTCTAGATATAGATTCTGTGAGTAAATTCCTCTAAAGTCACAAAATATTAGAAACTAGGAACTATTAAAGAGAGTCAAAATCCATTAGTAGTGTGAAGTACTTGTCAGGAAAGTGCCTCTCAAACATGCATCAAGTGGTAGGTTAATCTAGTAAAAGTGGAAATATTGTCCCTTGGTGATTGGATTAGTGGGTTTATGTGTTTCTAGGGTTAATTAGGCATGGAAATTTCTTTAGGTGACACCACTTCTCACTGACATCTTTAGGTCTAGGACTTGTGTCCTACGTTCCTTTTCCATTTGTAGAAGCCCTTTCCAGTGATAGTCCTACCCAAATATGTAACATGAAGTGGTAACCCTAGTTTCCTTTCCTAGGTTCCTCCTAGGTTGCTGTAAGTATAGGATCCCTGACCCTTCGACCGACGAAGAGGACGCTACCAAACCATCAAATAGACCAGGAAAATAGCCCCATGAACATGAACATGTATACAATGCTGAAATAAAATATTAAACATCTAAAGTACTAATATGCGTACGCATACTTAGATTCAGCGGAAGAAAAACAACATTCATTCATATACATGTTCATCATAATTCATTAACAGTAAACATAAATGCAGAAGTAAGATAGACAAGGATACTTATCTCATAAAGAAATTGTCCCGCAACCAGCTACGTTGCTGCAAAATTCCACCCAACCATAGGCCAACGTTCTCATTAATCTCTCAGCAACACTGCTACCCCCAATATGGGCATGATTCCCCAAGGAATAAGGGACTAAGCAAGCTTACACATAGCCAAGGTACACAAATCAGCCAAGCCCACACAGTAGGGCTTATTAGGCTATTAAGGAGCTGGGAGAAGCTAAATTCTAAGCTGGTGAGCTCATGGAAGAGCTAAGGATGCCTACACCAGAGTTATCCTAACCTCTAATACACACACACACACACACACACACACACACACACACACACACCCGACACCAGGAATCAATCCCTTCTCTGCTTCATAGTCCCTTAGGCCCTGACTTCCCTTGCCAGTGCTCTTCCAGGGTTGTGGAGAAGAAATCCAACCATCTAAATCTATCTATGTGGCTCCCCGAACATAGGTTTCTCAAGCCTACCCAGCCTTCAATCCCACCCCACATAGTCCAAAGACCAACCACTGTGTGCATTCAGCCAGACAAGCAATTCATAGCTTGGGAAGGGAATAACAACACCTGAATCATTCTTGGCACTATCGTGGCCAAAATGATTCAATCAATAGCCTACAGTAGTTCAAACATGGAAAATACCATAGCCAACGAACAACCATGCAACCCACAGCACACGATCCCCAATGAAACCATTGGAAAACTTACATAGACCGTAATGGGGAAGAAACAGAATCCCAATTTGTACGTGAGTGAAAAACGTAGCCAACACAGCATATGTACTCACAACAACCATCAACCAAGGGAAAACAACAACCATGGTTCAACGATGAACATCTGGGACATTACACATTCCGAACAGGAGCACCAACAGGAAAAAGGGAACAACCTGCCTGCGTGAACAAGAGGAAAACGTATCCAGAGACCAACAATTGGTGAGATAGAGGAGAAAAAAACCCCCACACACAGAATCATGGATCCTTTTAACTCCCCTCTGCGTGAGGAAAATGAACATCCCACGATCCAAGAGAGTGGACAGAATGGTCAACATCCCAACCGACGTGTGAGGAGACCACTCCCAGCCCGTGCGTGACTGAACCAGCTGGTGGAGGTGCATGGGGGCAAGCCTTCCACCCACCCCTACCCAACATTAATTGCCTCAACTAAACAGGGGTTTAAGGTTTGACACATGGCTTTTCCCCAATGGCTCCCACGGGTTAGAGAATCCCCCCCTTAACCTTAGGAAATCATGCCCTTTTCATGTAACGTTGCATCATCATAGATGGTTGTAGGTTTATTTTAATGAATATGCATATTTACATGATGCAAAACTATCATGTTCCAGATAGCATGATATACCATCGGCAACGGTCCCAATTGCCGAAACATAACACAACCAAATCGATGGTGGGGCTTTTTCCTTTAGCTCCACACCATGATTAATTACAACATATACATCATGTATATTTTAATGCAATTGGGGTTAGAATCAAGGATATTACAATCCCCTCCCCCTTGGAATAACACCGTCCTCGGTGTTCCAATACATAGGAATGCATATACCATTTGCACATCAAAATTTCAAAAATTTGCAAATCTGTCCCATGTTCAATTATTTACTTGAACTTTTAGGACCAAGCCCCTCGACTTCCATGAGCTTCTCTTACCGGTTCTCAGATTTCAGCTCATCCCCAACTCTAGGAGCTTTTCTGTATCTTGAGTATCTCTCCAAGATTTTCTTGGGTCTTGGCAATTGTTTGAAGGAGACTTCCGGCCAAATCCAACAACTTTTGGTTGGCTGCCATGATCAATGTGTATCACTAGATTTCACTTTTCTCACCTATGAAATGCATCATTTGAAATTTTGTCAAGCCAAGCATAATATAAAAATCAGTCAATTAATTGCCCAATTGGCATGACAGTCCAAGTCTCATCAAGGAGACTTTCATATTTTTCATGCCTTCCCAACAGGCACATGAGCTCATTCATGTCCATTCTTGAGCAGGGAATTAACTATTCTAGCATTCATTATTATTTTAAGCAAATAGACACATTCTATTTTCAGCCATACATGCATTCAACAATCTTTTGTTTTCACAATGCATAACTATATATATATATATATATATATAATCAAAGAAAGAAAGAGAGAGCAACAAGAGTTTTTCCCCTCTTTGTATTGTTCCATCCTAGAACCCGCACCGCCACTGTGGTTTTCATGCTCTCAGCCTCTTTCACTTCACCGTGAATGCTGGACCAATCCCTCTTGGTCATGACACTTAGTGTCTCCGGTCTATTTCAGACCTCTCAACCATGGATCCTCCCAACATGGTTTGTCTTGGATGCTAGGAACTTCACAGTCTCACTAGTACCTTTTTCATTGCTGCTCATTCTGAGCCCTTCGAGATAGTCACATGTCCACATGCACCCCTAGGATGCTCTCATAGTCCTCGCTTCCAGGGATACCTATATTCAAACATTGAATAAATTCACATGTTTAGTTTATCCTCATCATTTTTTATCTCTTAAACAAGAGCTTAAAACATCATAACCAAATCATACACACATGTATACTCATAAGCA
The DNA here is from genome assembly GCA_001517045.1 of Pseudotsuga menziesii. Taxonomy (NCBI): domain Eukaryota; kingdom Viridiplantae; phylum Streptophyta; class Pinopsida; order Pinales; family Pinaceae; genus Pseudotsuga; species Pseudotsuga menziesii. The sequence continues at coordinate 401,150 of LPNX010087734.1, forward strand.
AGAAATTGCAAAATAATTCAATACTTATCTGTATTGTGTGTTTCCTCTTTGGTCCACAGGATCTTGCTTCGCTTTGCAAGCCTTGAGATCACCTATGGACTTGGATGTTAGGCCAACACGCAGGCTGCTTCACAACATCCTTATATATATATATATATCAGGCACAATCAAGCCAACCTACAGTTGGGTTTATCAGACCGTCCAGCCAAGCCAATATACAATTGGGTTTATCAGGCTGCTGCCAATCAAGCCAATACACTGCTGGGTTTATCAGGCTACTCAGCCCAGCCAGCTAACAGTTGGGTTTATCAGACCATAGGTAGTCAAACCAACATTGTAACATTTCCACAATTTCCACAACATCAAATAATTACACAGTCAAGACAACCTTTAGTTGGGTTTATCAGAACGTCAACAATTCACCTGCACTTAGATCAACAATACACTTATATCAACAATGCACTTATATCAACAACCAATCAGCCAAGCCAATGCAGTTGGGTTTATCAGGCCATCAACAATAACACATGCACTTATATCAACAATAAACAACCATTTCCAGGTCCAGGATCTACTATGGATCCCCAGACATATAATAGCCCAACATCTCCTTCCATTACATCTTCATGTCGACTGGGAAGGAAACTTTATCATTACCATTTCTGGGTTTCATTTCCAGCAGTGAGCTCTAATTCCACTACCCCATACAACACAAGAGACCACTCCCTTCTATATTCTGCAGTCCCTTGAGAATGTCTCCTTCTCTGTGCTCTTCAGTAGGAGGTAGGATGAGCCCAAGCCATAGTCCATTTAGTGTGCAACACCAGACTGCATCTATTTAGACTGATAACACATGCAATATAAGCAACTCATCAACTTTATTGTTCTAAAACTGGAATCACATTTCATATCATTCACTATCTAGTATTGAGACACCAGGAGTGCGTCCACCCCCTGGGGTGTAATTAATATTGAAAACCATTTCATGCTCCGACATCGGGAAAGTGTGCAACCCTTTCTGATGTGAACCATGTAGGCCCTATTCATACTCAAGCAATCTTCCATAATGGAAATAAAATCTAAACATGCTCTGCATATTGAATTTAACAATTTTACATGCATATTCTTAGCTAGGGTCAGAGAACACTTATCCATTTGCCGAGGCAGTATTCCTTCGTAAGGAGGAATGGGGGCTCACTTCTCTGAGTTGACAGTCCCTTGGTTTTCCATCCCAACTCCTTTTTACATTTCATATCCACACATTTCTTACCGACATAATCTATACCATCTCACTCATGTTGCTTACCAAACATGTAGTGCAGATGAGACATTTCCAAAATGTCCAATGGAGTTTCACCCGAAACCCATTTCCAAGATAAGGGAGAACTTCCCCATAAAGTTTGGCTCCTTCAGGCCATCACACATGGTATTCCTACAATGTGTACCCTTGGCACATTCATTAAGTAGCCAAACAGTCAATCATTATATGATAATACAATCCAAATTGATTGTTCCATACCAAGCAATGACATTAGTAATTAAATTCAATAGGGATTTGCAACTCTGTCTACTACAGAAATTGATTTGCTTGGCAATGAGGTGATCCTCATTTGTGGGTCTCTTGTAAGTAGCACCATCATGGCCATTATGATTTTATGCTTACTAGCATAACATGAACACCCACTTACAATTCGTCCTCCTGACACAATTCTATGCAAGCCAATAGTGATTAGTAGTTGTTAGGAATTTCTTAAATCTGAAATTTACAAATTTAAATTGACAATTCATTCAGCATACAAACTATGTTCACAACCATAAGACTCTTCTCATGAGGTTTGGATCTTTCACATGGTAGATTCCGGTCTTTGTCATGGTCTTACCCACTTTTCCATGCCCCAAACAATCTTCCTGAAACCTGAACCTCAGTCAGCCAAACACTTAGTAATTCTTGATGCATATAACTTTTTCATTGCTGCAACAATCATTGAAGCATTTTCAGAATTTATAAGATTCAAACACTTCTAGCTGTTAATCATATCAATATTACCAAAACTCATTTACTTCACGCAATCATTATCATACTAGAATTTGCAAGGTCACATCATTTATGCCAAAATGAAATGTTCAGATACTCCTTACTCCACAAGTGTATCATTGTACCACCTTTCCCTTCCATAGAGAATTTTTGGCAGCCAATCGATCATGACTACCCTCTTCATGCACTTACTATCCTGTATTCATAACAGTTCTTGAAATCATTCTAGAATTGTCATCAATTCATCATTTCAGCCATTAGTTATTCATAATAACTCATGCACTATCTCTATGCATTCATGCATTGCATCGCAACATTTGCACCCATACTTATGTATGCATATCTACAACATTTACTCATACTTTTCATATGCATCCATTCAATGCATAACTACAAGATTTATAAAATATTTTAATGCATACCCACTCAATGCTACCTTGCATTGATTCAGGAATACTATGCATTCAAACATACCATGCATGTCCTAACCATGACTACTTCATATAGGATGCATGACTATAATCAAGATCATCAGTGCTTACTTTCCTTGGGATACTAAGATTATAACAACATAATACAAACATGAAACCTTTCTCTATGAATGCGGTATAAAATTTAAATACTCACATGGTATGAGACCTCTTTCTTTTACCACTCCATGCAATTGTCATAATTAAACTCTTACCTTCATGGGTCCTACTTACACCCTTGCCATTACCAGTTTGGTTGGTCCTTTGTAGGAGATTGCAGAATTTGCTCACCAACTTTTGATTCTGGACTTGTTGCCTTATCCCTTTCTTCATAGGATTGCTGGTCACATTCATCAGCATCAGCAACATACTCAACCATGTCTAGGTTGTCATTGGTTTTTTTTCCACTAATGCCAACACCAATACAATAGTTATCATTAGTGGTTCATTATAAATGTATAATTATCAATATTCTTACCAACATGTAATATCCTATGCATGCAAGGCATATCCTCATACATTTCATGTATAAAACTTGTAATCATAATTAGCAAGATAGGGTTTAAGGAAATTTCCCTTTTCAAGTCCCTCATCCTTGCATGGAACTCCTTTTCCACACAACATCTGGTTTGACTTCATGGTCTTGCTACCTCTAGGCATGCAACTCCCGGATTTGTCCATATTGACAGCAACACCTTCCTCTTTCAAGTAATTACTAGCACTTTGCTGCTCCACCCTCAAATTATGGTGACTCCCTTGTTCCCTACTAGATAATGTTTCCAATGCCTATCCACATGCTTCATTTCAACCTCGGGTGTGAAAACCACACCACTTCAAAAATGATGCTTTTTGCCAAATGGGTTCTGGTTTGAAATGTCAACTTCAACCCCCCTAGGATTTTCTTCCTTTTCAGTCCTGAAACCGTTGAAAAATCCACTGAGAATTTCACTGAAAACTGCTAAAATATCTGAAAAATCCCAAATTTTCCTTGAATAGAATCAGGTCTCATCCCAACTAACATTCCGATGCTTTGACGGTCAGAATGACTAATTTCCTCTGCTACTCATCGACGACCATACAACTAACCCTTTCTGCGGTATCGACGGTCTGTTCATCCATGCTTCCGGACTTTATCGGTGATGCCAAAGGCCATCCCTTGGCGGTCAAATAGCTAACATTTTCTGTTGTTTCAGGTCCATAGTCATCTAAGCTTCTGGACGGCATCGACGATGCCAAGGACTGTTCATTGGGTCCTTTTCTCACTAACCTTTCGGCTTTTCGGCAGCTAGAACGTCAAATTTTCTCCGCTGTATCGACGGGTTGTTTGTCTAATTTCCTCCACCATATCGGGCCTATAGTGATCTATCACTCTGAACTTTATTGGCAATAAATTAGACTAACCATTGCATCGGTGGCCAGGTGCTTTGTGCATCGAATAGCTAGTCGTCAAGGTTTCCATAACGATGGCCGACAGACCTTCTGCGTCTTTCATGGTTCACGACTTTGTCGACGGTCGTAGTGACTAGTCTCTGCGGCATCGACAATAAAGACTCTACCCATCAGAAGGTTAGTCCCCTAGACTTCTACAATGGCGGACGCTCGTTCAACTATCTTCCGTCGATCGGTGCTCTAGATCACTAATTTCTCCCAACTCATCGGCAGACTCATCCACTAATATGCGCTGATCACCGATATCCTCAACACTTAGAAAAATTCTCGACGATTTTTTTTTTCTCCTTCATGTGACACTCCGTCGGCTGTTTCATCAACTATTTCCCGTCGACATTGTGGCTACTCCCTTAGCTAGTCATCGGTGATCCAGTCAACTAATCATCGTCGATTGCTGATGGTCTTATCAGAGCTTCATCTAACTAAGTTAGGCTAGTGTTTCGGTGGCCTTCAGCTGATCTTCGTTGAAACTGTGGCTCCCACATCCACTAAGTTTCACCGACGTCCGAGGATTCTCATACTTAGAAATTTTTTCAAAATTTCTTCCTTAACCATCTTTCTGCCGCTTCATTGGATCAACTGTCTTCTATTCTTTACCATCGTTTCAGTACCTTCACTATCTATTTTCTAATGTTGCATCTATGCCATCAACTAGGTATCGGTGATCCAATCCTTTAATCATTGCTGATCGCCGATGGTCTTATCACTTCAATTTTTCACCACCCGCATCGGCTGGTTCATCATCTAAATTTCACCGATGGTCTCGACTAAGTGAGCGAATGTTTCGGTGGCCTTCACAGGATCTCTGCTGAAATTTTGGGCTCCCATCATCTAATCATCAGCGATGGAATCAACTAACTTCCGTTGATCACCGATGATCGGACTTATAAAAAATTTTCCAAAATTTTCTTTCCTTTGTCTTTTCTCGACCGACGGCATCAATGATCTGAACAACTAACAATTTTTGATGGCTGATGAATACTTAGAAAAATTTTTGCAACTTTTCTTCTCTGTATTTCGCTGCATCGGCTGTCAGAGCAAATTTCAGTCGGGTGGATAGTCCATTAAATAGCCACAATGGTGGATGCATCATCAGCTAATCTCTACCGATGTTCACCGATAACTTCATCAGCTAAGCATCGGCGACTCAATCAACTAATCATCGCTGATCAATCTACCAACCTCTGCCGACGTGTCATCGGCGATCCCTTCATCTTAGTGGCATTGATCGCTGATGATTTTCTTGCCTTAGAAAAATATTCAAAATTTTTCTTTCTGTCATCGTTGTCGGCGGTCCAACTAGCTATCATGTTGTTTTTGCCACTGACGTTTCGACGCTCACGTCCTCTAAGTTTCGTCGATGGCCGATGAACACTTAGAGGAATTTTGTAATCTTCCTTCCGTCATCGGGTGAGCTTCATACTACGCATTCCATTGCATCAGAGGACCTTCCAACTAAGTGATCCGCTGCATCGGAAGAACTTCTCACTAAGTTTTCCGATGAGCCGACAATTCTGACAATTAGAACATTTTGTGAAAATTTTCCTACCATTCACCCATTTTCTCCTGGTTTCTTCTGGGCAGTAGGCAACCTACCTCTACTAACTATTTTTGAGGACCAAATGCTGCAACATATGCTCTGTCACTGCATCTTCATGGCCCATTCAGGTCCATGCTGCAACCAGAGGTCTGATACCACACTGTAATGTCCCCGACCCTCCGATTGGCAAAGCGGATGCTACCAAACCATCAAACAGACTGGGAAAACAGCCCCATGAACATGAACAGCCATATAATGCTGAAATAAAAGCTTAAACATCCAAAGTACTAAGATGCATACTCATACTTAGATTCAGCAGAAGGAAAATAACATTCATTCATATACATGTTCATCATAATTCATTAATAGTAAACATAAATGCAAAAGTAAGATAGACAAGGATAATTATCTCATAAAGAACTTGTCTGGCAACCAAATATGTCTCTGCAACGTTCCACCCAACCATAGGCCAGTGTGATCATCAATCTCTCAGCAACACTGCCACCCCCAAGCTGGGCATGATTCCCCAAGGAATAAGGGACTAAGAAGGATTACACATAGCCAAGGTACACAAATCAGCCAAGCCCACATAGTAGGTCTTATGAGGCTATCAAGGAGTTGGGAGAAGCTAAATGCTAAGCTAGTGAGCTCATGGAAGAGGTAAGGACTCCTACACCAAAGCTATCCTGACCTCTAATACACACACACACACCCGACACCAGGAATCAGTCCCTTCTCTGCTTCACAGTTCCTCAGGCCCTGACTTCCCTTGCTAGTGTTCTTCTGAGGTTATGGAGAAGAAATCCAGCCATCTAACTCTATCTGTGTGGCTCCCCAAACCGAGGTTTCTCAAGCCTACCCAACCGTCAATCCCACCCCACATAGTCCGAAGACCAACCACTGCGTGCATACATCCAGACAAGCAATTCACAGCTTGGGCAGGGAATACAAACACCTGAATTGTTCTTGGCCCTATCGTGGCCAAAACGATTCAATCAACAGCCTACAATAGCTCAAATGTGGAAAATACCATATCCAATGAACAACCATGCAACCCACATCAGACGATCCCCAATGAAACCGCTGGAAAAATTACACAGACTGTAATGGGGAAGAAACAGACTCCCAATCTATACGTGATGGAAAAATGCAGCCAACACAATGTATGTAGTCATAGTAACCATTGATCAGGGGAAAACAACAAGAATGGTTCAATGATGAACATCCGGGACATTACACAGTCCGAACAAGAGCACCAACAGGAAAAAGGGAACAACCTCCTTATGTGAACAAGAGGAAAACATATCCACAGACCAACAATCGGTGAGACAGAGGAGAACAAAACCCCCCACACAGAATCGTGGATCCTTTTAACTCCCCTCTGCATGAGGAAAATGAACAGTCCACAATCTAAGAGAGTGGATAGAACGATCAACATCCCAACCAGCGTGTGAGGAGGCCACTCCCAGCCCGTGCGTGATTGAACGAGCTAGTGGAGGCGCATGGCGACAAGCCTACCACCCACTGCTACCCAGCATTAACTGCCTCAACTAAACAGGGGTTTAAGGTTTGACACATGGCTTTTCCCCAATGGCTCCCACATGTTAGACAATCCCCCCCTTAACCTTAGGAAATCATGCCCTTTTCATTTAATGTTGCACCGTTGTAGCTGGTTGTAGGTTTATTTTAATGAATGTGCATATTTACATGATGCAAAACTATCATATGCTGGATAGCATGAGATATACCATCGGCAATGATCCCAATTTCTGAAACATAACACAGCCAAATCGATGGTGGGGATTTTGCCATTAGCTCCACACCACGATTAAATACAACATATACATCATGTATCGTCTAATGCAACTGGGGTTAGAACTGGGAATATTACAACAAGTGGAATATCTTGTGGCACTTGAATATAGACATAGACTGTCCATCCCAACTCCTTACAAGGGTATTTTCTGAAGGTAAGTGATTGCACCCCTAGTGATTGGTCTATGGGAGTAGGGTAACTATATCTTGATATTCATTGGTTAGACATGGGATCTAATAATCCTAGTATGATCTATGAAATAATCCCAATAACACCTCTTATTTGAATAGCATTTAGTCCTAAACAACCAAACACTTCTGATTGTAGGAGTGTATTTGCTTGTTGTATTTTTTTCAGGAACTTTCTAGAGTGTGCTATTATTTTTTTATTTTTATAGACTTCTTGTTTATGTATTCTACTAGCCAATGTAGTTAATTAACCTTTTCATAGGTCCATATGGATCCAAGGCCAATCTCCTAAAAAAATAGAGTCCTCTACACTAAGGATAATACTGGATTACAATAATCCACCCCCATGGGGTAGAGGAAGAAAATAAGGAATAAAAAATAGAATAAGTAGAAGAAGAAAACAATTCTAGTTCTAGCAAGTATGAGAGTTCACCTCGAGGAACAACAATCCTTTGTATCAGTGGGTTAATATGGAAAATATAAGAGAAGCACCTAGCACAAGGGAGGTAATTCCCCCAGTCATATCTACTCCTATATGAGGAGTAAGTTTAAATGATTCATTTTTAGTAGGATCAGGAAGGTACCCATTATCCTCTATGATACTTACTAGTGGAGCTTCGTCATCTCCAAAAATCACAAATCATTTTTCCTTTGGATTGACATTTCTATATTTTTAGTCAATACATGCTAATATTCCTCCCACATCAACTTTTACCACTACTTCAAGTAGTGTCCCATCAGTTCATTTTCCTAATTTTCCACCCTACACTGGACATATTCCCATGCCCAACCTGTAATGTCCCCGACCCTCTGACCGGCGAAGAGGACGCTACCAAACCATCAAACATACAGGAAACTAGCCCCATGAACATGAACATACATAAAATGCTGAAATAAAATTCTTAAAACATAAAACATGCTAAGATGCATAATCATTCACATACACAGTGGAAGCAAACATACATTCAGGCATTGAACATGTTCATCATAGTTCATTAGCCATCAAATATAACTGCAGAGGTGAAATAGACAAGGATACTTATCTCATAAAGAACTTGTCTCGCAACCAACTACATCGCTACAACGTTCCACCCAACCATAGGCCAGTGTGTTCATCAATCTCTCAGCAGCATTGCCACCCCTGAGCTGGGCATGATTCCCAAAGGAATAAGGGACTAAGCAGGCTTACATATAGCCAAGGCACACAAATCAGCCAAGCCCACACAGTAGGGCTTATCAGGCTATCAAGGAGTTGGGAGAAGCTAAATGCTAAGTTGGTGAGCTCATGGAAGAGCTAAGGATTCCTACACCAGAGCTAGCCTGACCTCTAAGACACCCACACACACCCGACACCAGGAATCAGTCCCTTCTTTGCTTCACAGTCCCTCAGGCCTTGACTTCCCTTTCCAGTGCTCTTTCGGGGTTGTGGAGAAGAAAGGAATCCATCTAACTCTGTTTGTGTGGCTCCCCAAACCCAGGTTTCTCAAGCATGCCCAGCCTTCAATCACACTCCACATAGTCTGAAGACCAACCACTACATGCCTGTCGCAAAGCCAAGCTATTCACGACTGGGATAGGGGAAAATCGATCCCTGAGTCATTCTTGGCCCTATCATGGCCAAAACGACTCAACAACAACCTATAGTAGCTCAAGAATGCACATGAGACCACGGCAAGTGAACAATGTGGGGAAAGCAACAACAACCACAAAATCAGGGAAAGAACAACAACCTCAGTTCCTGATGAAGTAATAGGACATTACATAGTCTAGACATAGCCAGCAACATTGGAAAACAATGGTCCTTCCTCAACGATGAAGCCATGACACATTTTCACAGTCGGCACTGGTGGAGTAAACACAGATTCTCTGCGTGAATAGGAGGGAAAAATCCCATAAAGGAAAACCACCGAAAAACATCTCATAGTCTAACAATGGATAAAGGAAAAATGATTCTCTGCCAATATCAAAGGAAGAATTGATCCACATACCAGCAATCCATGAAATAAGGGAGAACGAACCCCCAATCAATGGATCGTGGATCCTTTTAACTTAGCTTGGCATGAGTAAAATGAAAAGCCGATGATGGGGAGAGTGGACAGAACAAAAAAGGTTGGGATACCAAGAAACGCATGAGGAAACCACTCCCAGCCCGCGCGGGTGATTGAACCAGCTGGTGGAGAGTGCATGGGGGCAAACCGGCCACCACCACTACCCAACATTAACTACCCAACTAACATCAGGGCTTTTAATGGCTGACACATGGATTTTCCCCACAGGTTCATGGTTTAACATTCCCCCCCCCCACCTTAACCTTAGGAAATCATGCCCTTTTCATTTAACATTGCACCGTCGTAGCTGGCTATAGGTTTATTTTAATTAATGTGCATATTTACATGATGCAAAACTATCATGTGTCGGATAGCAAGATATACCATCAGCAATGATCCCAATTGCCAGAACATAACACAACCAAATCGATGGTGGGGATTTTGCCTTTATCTCCACACCATGATTAATTACAACATATACATCATGTATCTTTTAATGCAACCGGGGTCAAAACCGGGGATATTACACAACCCATCTGCTATAACTGGAGATTTTTCTAGCTCTAACTTACGCCATACAAGCTTATATTTCTAATCACTTGGAGGCACTAATACTACTAATCCCTTTGCATCAAATATACCACAAGGAAACACATTTGGATTAGGGGCACTAGTACTAGATTCCTTAGGGGTGGGGTTTTTTGCAAGGAAACAATCCCCCTTTTTGGCATAGTGGGCACACATTTGGTAAACATGGCATTGGTGAATACCTTACAGATAAGCCAACCTTTAGGGGGAATGGGAGGTTATTTCAGAGCCTCTTTTCCATGTTTTGTACAAAACCAACCCGATTAAAACTTTGGACCAAATAATCAACTTTTCATGAATCCTAGAGCTCCCTATATTCTAGGACAATCTTTTGTGAACACGAACCAATGGGTAGCTAATGCTCCCAGATCTTGGAATTCCATGGCTTAGTTAAAGTTTCCATTTTTAGATACTTTTAATTTTCAATATCTCATGAAGTTAACCAATGATCCAGTTTTCATGAACCTACATGGACACTACTCCCTACTAAACTTCCTTCAGACATTCCTAATGTTGAAGGGCAACCTAAGGAAGATCCACTAAACCATGTGATGAATTTTCGTCTATGGCGTCCTTCCAACTTTGTGAAAAATGAATCCATTAGATTATGACTCTTTTATAGTAATTTAACTTAGATGGAAACTAAGTGGTATTTTGAATTTCCATGAGCATCTAACCAAACTTCTAACTCATTTGCTATTAAATTTTTTATTCACTTTTATTTGCAAGTCCACTATGAGATTGGTATAGAGTTAATTACTTCATTTAGGAAAGATAAGTCTAATCATATCTCTGACCACATCCATGAATGGTGAAGGAAACAAATCTTAATTAAAGATTAGATCCTAGACTAATTTTTAACAAATTGGTTCTTCAAGTCCTTACAATATTTTATTGCAAAGGATGTATCTCTTTCAGGGGTTCAAATTGAAGGGTAAGCTATTATCAAATATCAACAACTGGATTTCGTTTACTCCCAATATATAATGTTGCACAAATTTTTTCCCATTGCTTATAGAGAAGAAGTTGATCCAACTAAACCTACCCATAGAATCACACTAGTACATGAGGGGCTAGTTTTTGACAACCTATCGACTCTCTATCCGATGTCCTAACATCAAAAAACAACAAATGAAAAAAGTCACAGAAAGCTCATCAGAAATTCTATGATATCCTACGATGTTGTTATTACGACATCTAACCGACGTTCACGACAACTACAAAATAGTCTTACCTGGTCTCCTTTACGTTGATGGAATGTCGTAAATTATTTTATCAACCAAGAACATAGTTCTCCAATGTGCATCACAAATGTTTCTAAAACATTGTTCTGAAGTTGCAGTTTCAATGAAATACCATTCGTTTTGTTATTGCTAGAGAGTTGGAATAGAGACAAGGGTCCAAGAATACACATCATGGATAAGATATAAAATTTATTAGTAGGACATTGAAATAATTTTAATAACGACGTCAATGGGATGTCAAAATTTGACATATGTCCTATAATAAAAAACTAAAATACCTTGACTACCCCTTGTAGACATTAATATTGGGATATATTATTGATTTTGAGCCATAATTTGGAAGCTTAGTGTCCAAGAAAATCCATATTTTATCCAAGTTTAGAAGATAGAGGACATGGAACTTGCAAAGGTGGTCAATGTATCAAGCTTGCGGGCTAGTGGCATGTATGTTATGAGAAGTTGTAGGATGTTGTAGGATATGAACCAAGAACTTATGTGTAAGTAATGAGAATGGGAGGTTATCTTCTCTTTAAGCGATCACCTCCCATTCTCATTACTTACACATAAGTAGTTGGTTGATATCCTACAACATCGTGTAACTTGTCAATGCATTCCACTTGCTTCCAAGGATGATACATCGACCACCCTTGAAGTTCCATGTTCTATAACTTATAACCTTGGATAAAATGTAGAATGTCTTGGTCACTAAGCTTCCAAATGTCGGGTGCAACCTAAAAAATATATCCCAATATTGATCATGTCTACAAGGAGAAGTCAGTATTTGACATGTTACCAAGACAAGGCTACAGCTTCTTACAAAAGCAAGTAAGAGTAAAAGAATTTATTCTCTATAGTTTTTGCATTCTCTAGATGGAAAATAAAGAAGAAAAACTTACACTAGAAACAAAATATTCAATCTAACATAAATAAATAAATAATTTTTTCAACGATATAATATTCAAAAGAAATTGTCAATACTTGTATAATCCATACCTCCATAGAGCTGGTGACTGCAGTTCATAAGGTCTACAACACTGTTGGAACATCAAAATGTATCATCTACACATGATAAGTACATAAGTTGTACAATCGACAAAAAATATATACCAGATACATAAATTTTTAGTTAAAACTAAGGAAAGAACAAATTTTATTATCTTATCAATAAAATTTAAACTGGAAGATGCAAATGTACATATAACTTGCTTGAAATTCACTTGTTTTCAAGAATAATTAATTATATAATGAACGAGGGAAACAACATGAATGTGGAAACTCATTTCACCCCTCTTGCCCTCACATCACTCTAAATTCTCCATAGTGCAAATATCATTTAAAAAATAGTAACAAATTGTTGGTGTAGTAGTTGTGAGAGGCATCCTCACAAGGTTGGCCCAAGAAATCATAATAATAAAATGGATTTTATTGTTGCATAAACCAAGATGACCCAGTTAGAAAATTAAAAGGAAACAACATAAATTATAAATAGAAGGGCTCCTCCTCTCATTTCGGAAACACAACAACAAGCAAGTTCGCTCAAACTAAGGCGGAGTTCGCTACTGCATCTTGAAGAAGTATTTTCGGGGTTCTCCACTTTGGAGAAATTTTTATTATATTTTTTTTCTTGGGGTTTTCAATACAACTATCTAGATGCACACTGATATCTGTTGGAATGTGTGAGCTCGGGGGAGACAACAATGTTGTATTGTCTACGGTTGGGAGGTGATATATTATCACAATGGTTAAACAAGCTCCACATTCATTTTTTGTTTCTGTACTTGTTTATTCTTTTAGTGATACTATTTATTATATTGTTGTTGTAACATCCCCAACCCTTCGACTGGCGAAGAGGACGCTACCATACATCAATCATCCGGGCTTCTATCCCCATGAACAAGTACATGCATACATATAATGCTGAAGCATGATACTTAAAAACATAAAACATATCATGATGCATTAATCATTCATATACAAAGCGGAAGAAAACAACATACATTCATATATGATTCAACATTCAACATGTACACCATCATTCATCAATGGTAAATACGATTACAGACACAAGTTAGGCAAGAATACTTATCTTAATAAGGACTTGTTCCGCAACCAGCTACGTCACTGCAACATTCCACCCAACCATAGGCCACGTGCTCCTTAATATCTCAACAACGCTGCCACCCCTGATCCGGGCATGATTCCCTAAGGAATAAGGAAATAACAGGCTTACACATAGATAAGGATAACAACACCACAAGGATACATAATTTAGCTAATCCAACACAGTTGGGTTTATTAGGTGAACAACAGATCAGCCAAGCCAACAAAATTGGGTTTATCAGGCCATCCAGGAGCTAGGAAAGGCTATATGCTAAGCTGGTGAGCTCAATGAAGAGCTACGAACACCGACACCAGAACTAGCCTGGCTTCTAGAACACCCACACACACCCAACACAAGGAAATCAGTCATTTCTCTGCAACGCAGTCCCTCAGACCCTGATACCCCTTCCAGTGCTATTCAAGGATTGTGGAGAAGAAAATTATCCCACTAGCTCTGTCTGTGTGGTTCCTAACCCACCAGGTTTATCAAGCACATCAGGCCCTCATTCACCACTCTAATGTCGTCCGAGGACAAAACCACTACGTGCATGCAACAACAATCTATTAAAGCTTTAACAGGGGAAACAAATTCGAGCTTGCAGCACACAATCCCCACTTCCATCACTGGAGAACTTACACAGACCCCCAAAAATGGGAAAAGAACAGACTCCCAATCTATGTATGAGGGAAAAATACGTAGCCAACAAAACTGTGGAAAAATAACACACAGAAGAAAACCATAGCACGCACGGCTCACGATGAAACAATAGATCGTCCCACAATCTAGACACACAAGAAACGTTGGACAACAATGGTCCCTTATCAACAATGAATCCAACGCACCATTCACAGTCGGAAATGGTGGCATAAACGCAGGCTCTATGCGTGATCAGGAGGAAGGACATCTCGCTGACTGGCAAAACGGTGTGTGAGAGGGAAAAGGCCGAACCCACAGAAAAGGAATTGTAATCCTTTTAACACCACTTTGCCTGAGGAAAATGAACAATCACGATCGGGATAGTGGATAGACCATCCACAGCCCAGAAGGCGTGTCATGGAGAGAGTGCAGGTGTAACATCCCCGACCCTTCGACCGGTGAAGAGGATGCTATGATACATCAAATCATCCAGACATATAGCCCCATGAACATGAAACATACATACATATAGTGTTGAAGCATGATACTAAAAACATAAAACATTTTATGAAGCATAATCATTCATATACACAACAGAAGCAAAACATATCAATCGGCATTCATGCATATATATAGATCAACATTTAATATGTATATCATCGTTCATCAATGGTAATTATAATTGCAGATACAAGTTAGGCAAGAATACTGATCTTATGAAGAACTTGTTCCACAACCAGCTACGTCGCTGCAACATTCCACCCAACCATAGGCCCGCGTGCTCTTTAATCTCTCAGCAAGGACAACAACCCACAAGGGTACACAATTCAGCCAAGCCAACATAGTTGGGTTTATCAGGCGAACAATGGATTAGCCAAGCCAATAGAGTTGGATTTATCAGGCCATCCAGGAGTTGGGAAAGGCTAATGCTAAGCTGGTGCACCAACACCATAACCATCCTGGCTTCCAGAACACCCACACACACCCAACAAAAGGAAATCAGTCCTTTCTCTGCAATGCAGTCCCTCAGACACTGATCTCCCTTCCAATGCTATTCATGGGTTGTGGAGAAGAAAATTGGCTCAACGGCTTTTTCTGTGTGGTTCTCAACCCACCAGGTTTATCAAGCATCTTAGGCCCTCATTCACCACTCCAATGCAGTTCGAGGAAAAAACCATTGCATGCAAGCATCCAAACAACTATTCAAGCTTCTACAGAGAAAAACACAGTCATTCCATTGTGGCAAACAACATCCCACAACAACTAAGAACCCATAGCAATTTCTCAATGCAATCATGGCCAAATAGCAGTCAACACACACACACGAACCCACAACACCCGCTCCTTAATACGATCGCTGTGTAACTTGCACAGACCAGAAAATGGTAAGGGAACAGTCTCTCAAACTACACCTGATGGAAAAGGTCAATGGCAAACAAAACTTGGAAAGAAATTACGACCATGGCCCAACAATAGAGTAGCAGTCTTCAGCTCATGATTTAGTGACGAAGGTTGGAACAAATGCCCAGTCCAGAAATGCGTGGGGCAAATTGATTCTCTGTCTGAATCGAAAGAACACAACACACAGACCGGGATCAGTGAGGAAACCACAACAGTCTAACGACGGTGGGAAAGACCAACGTTTTGCATGAGCAGGGGAATAATACTCATAGACTAGCAACGTGTGAGAGACAGAGGGTGAACCCCAAACAAAGGAATGTGTATTCCTTTAACTCAGTCCACGTGAGTTGAATGAACAGCCACCATTTGGTTAGTGGACAGAGCATCTGAAATCCAGAAGGTGGTCATGGAGAGAGTGCAGATGCATGGGGAGAATGGCCATCGTGGCGTAGT
The DNA here is from genome assembly GCA_001517045.1 of Pseudotsuga menziesii. Taxonomy (NCBI): domain Eukaryota; kingdom Viridiplantae; phylum Streptophyta; class Pinopsida; order Pinales; family Pinaceae; genus Pseudotsuga; species Pseudotsuga menziesii. The sequence goes on from LPNX010087734.1 coordinate 417,119, forward strand.
GGCCTTGCTGTCAGCGAATAGATGCCCCACTAACAATAGAACAATGAAGGTGGTGGTTGGATGAGACAAGGGAGGGTGAGTGAAGAGAGTGGTGACACATGAATTTTCCCCTCCATGGCTCAGGATTTAGCTTTCCCCCTCCTTACCCTTAGGAAATCATGCCCCTTCTCAATTTATTTGCAGTGAACATAGCTGGCTGGGTTATTTAATCAAATGCATGTTTACATGATGCCATATTTAATATATATGCCACATGTCTCGATATACCATCGGTGACCATTTCAATCCAAAACATATCATAACCAAATCATGGTGGGGCCTTGGCCTTTAGCTCCCTGCCAAGATCATTTACAACTTATGTATCATATATACTAAATGCAAGCATGGTTAAAAATGGGGTGTTACATTCCCCTCCCCCTTCAATGGCACTGTCCTCGGTGCTTTACAAAATCTGAACAGAATGCTACATTGGTACCACCTCAATGTTCCGCAAAATTGAACAAAAATGGATGTTCCAATCGCATGGCATCCTCCAGTTCCCACATAACCTCTTCAAGTCCATAATTATCCCATTGCACTTTTACTTGCCCTATGGCTCGGTTCCAGAGCATTGTGACCTTCCTATTGAGGACGCGCATTGGATCGATTTGGAACTCTCCCTCGGGTTCCACCTAAATCACATCCCAATTTATCACATGGTTAGGATCATGTACATATTTCTTAAGCAAAGAAACATGAAAAACATTATGAGCTCTAGTACTAGTAGGCAATGCAAGTATGTAGGAGGAGCAAGTCGATAAGTTGATTTGAATGATAGCCAACTTAGTCGATTAGGCTGTTGAGCCAGATGAGAAATCAGTTAAGTTCTTTGTATTGTATGGACCCTTCATGTTAATATAATCTATTAATTCACCTACTTGTTCTTCTCTCTTGTCTTTGTTATATATGTATGCTTTTGTATGTATTATTGGTAACCTTATGTGATCTGTGAGATTACAACATTGGTTCCGCTTTGTGTCGAAGGAGACACCGGTTGAACACACTAGCCATCTTCAAATCATCATCAAACCTTCGACAACACAGAGGGAAGAACCACAACCAAAAGAAACCCAGCCAAAGCAGCAGGTAATCACTCCGGATGCAGAAAGTCTCATCCTGACCCAGGAGCCAAGGGGAGAGATAGAACCAAAAAACCCAGAGTATGCTATCACAAAAGGCATTATTAAAAAATTGTCGAAAGAGATAGCAGCTGCAAGGAATAATTTAAAAACACAACAACAACAAAGAAAAGGTAAGCACAAGCTTATCATTTCCGAATCATCAGACGAGGAGGAGGAACTAGCAGCTACGACCATTGACATAATAGAGGATGCCACAACAAATAAGGTGCCGGTGGAAACCCAGTTCCAGTGATTTGTTGATGCAGGAGCACTACCGGGTCGACCAAAGAAAGCCAAGACCACCCACATGACAACCCTCAAGAACGTCGTCGATCTTGTGTCTACGCCTCCACCTCCATCTCTGACAAAAGTAACTAAGGAGCAAGTCCCAGAACAACATTCAATAAGTCCACTCGACTCGTGCAAAAATGCTATGTCGGAGGCTGTTAAAGAAAATTTCAACAAGGACAGGGATTTGCAGGCATTCATTGAGAAATTTCCTGAGATATTCACATTGGTCCAGAAGACATCCACAAAATCACCTCTCTTCGAGGCCGGTGGATACCAACCAGGCCCTGAATTCCAGTCCCATACCTTTGTGACTATCACTTCGACTTTCGAGAGAAATTTTGACAAGGAAGCTGAAGTGACCACACATCGGACCTCGACTATCACCCCAACTATACCCCAAACCAACCTACCATCCACTATACTAATTGGAGAAGAAGAACATGTCGAAGACATAAATCAACAAATTACCCAAAATGTTCTCCAACTTAGAATCACCTCCCCAGCCTGAGAACCCACCTTTCGACCTCACTTCCACCAACCCAATCACTCCCAACCATTCACCAACTCCATCACCACCACCACCACCCCCCGAATCAGAGCAAGCCCCACCCCAACCATCAGCACCAACTGCATCCACTTCTGTACCCCCTGCATCTAAACAACCAGAGGCAACAGTCATCCCGCCTCCCCAAACAGAGAAATCGTCAACAACTATCCCACAAACCGATAATCATGACTCAACCTTTGCAGGTACATAGGTGCCGACACAAACAGAGAAGGAAAAGCATAAGAAGAGGAAGGAGAAATAGAAGAAGGAGCATCATGGACAGCCATCAAAGGTCCATATCAAATTGAAAGATGCGACCTCACTAACCGATCCAGAGCTAGGACAACTCTTGAAAACCCTAGCAGTCGAAGAAAAGACGAGGAGCGAGCAAAGATGTAAGGAACTTGATGACAAGGTCATGTTCCTCAACAAATGTAGAAACCTGGCCCATTCAGTAATGCCAGGCCCCGTAGAGGTCGACACCAAAAAATAGCTCAAAAGGGCGTATTAGCTATTTGAGAGCATGGTGTTGGCACTCAAAGCCCAGATTCAAGAAACAAAGGAAGAAAAAAAAGAAGAAACTGCTTGACTCTTAATGTCACAACACACTGCCTTTTCTGAAGCTTATAAAGTGCTGCAAAATCACATGGAGGAGTCTGTCATAACTGAAGAAATACTAAGAGACTGGCCTGCTTACTATGGGCAAGTCTATCAGCAAACTCGGTAGACCCGACAAGGGATCCAGGCACTGGAACACAGGAAAACCACTAATGAAGCACTCAGAACAACAACAGCAGAACGAATAGTGCTTGAGATAGCCAAGCTGCAAAAACTTGAGAGGGAAGCACATCGGTGGGTGCAGCAAGCTATCTCCAACTTAGAAAAAGTTGACATCCTCTGCCTGTAGATGAAACGACTTATCAAGACTGCAAAGGAGAAGGAATAGTTTATGGGTCCCAACATGGAGAGAATAGCTGAAGTCTCCATTTCAGAAAATATGCCGATCTTATCAAGCCTAACCACACTCACCATCGATATCCAAAAGATTTTGCAATGTTGGAAAAATTTCCAACATCACCTAGCACTCACAGCCCCAGCCGTTGTCGAAGTCTGTGTACAAAAAATACTGACCATCATACTTCATAGCCCATGAAGACCAGGGACATCACAATAACTATTGAGACCAGAGAGGAAGAATTTTGTACCTCACTGTTTCTTTGGGACGAAGAAACATTTTGTTCATGAGGGAGATGTAGGAGGAGCAAGTTGATATGTCAACTTGAACGATAGCCGACTTAGTTGATTAGGTTGTTGAGCCAGATGAGAACTCGGTTCAATTCTCTGTATTGTATGGACCCTTCATGTTAATATAATCTATTAATTCACCTACTTGTTCTTGTCTCTTGTCTCTGTTATATATGTATGTTTTTGTATGTATTATTGGTAACCTTATGTGATCTGTGATAAAGTCTATATGCAACAGGACCTATTCTTTCAAGCACTTCAAACGACCCACAATATCTAGGTGATAGCTTGGCACAACTTCCAAGATTCAAGGAACTTTTCTTTTCTTTCACTCTGAGGTAAACATGATCCCCAACACTGAACTCTTTGTTCATCTTATGCTTATTTGCATAGATTTTCAATCTATCCCGTGCTGCTTTCATATTCTCCCTAATCTTTACAACCTCTTGCTCCATTTCCTTGAGCAATTCTGGTCCAAGCACAACTCTATTCATTGGGTTATCCCAAGTCACTGGTGTCCTACACCTTCTTCCATAAAAATCTTCATATGAACTCATCCCCAAGGATTCCTGTTGTCCATTGTTATAAGCAAACTCTACCAAGTGCAAGTAATCTTCCCACTTGGTTTGTTTGTCCATTACATACATGCAAAGCATATCTTCAAGCACCTAATTAACTCTTTTCATCTGCCCATCTATCTGAGGATGGTATGCAGTGTTGAAGTTTAGCTTTGTACCCAAATCTGCAAACAACCCCTTCCAAAAATTAGAAGTGAACTTGGCATCTCTATCATAAACTATTGCCTTCGGAAATCCATGCAATTTGAAAATCTCCTTCATGAATATATTTGCAATGTCATCAGTCTTATGCGTAGACTTCACTGGTATAAAATGTGCTGCCTTTGTCAACTTGTCTACCACAACCATGATGGAATCATGTTGTCTCCAAGTCATCGAAAATCCTGTAATAAAATCCATGGAAATAACTTCCAATTTCCATTCTCGAATTGGCAAAGGCTGCAACAAACCTGTTGGATATTGATGCTCAACCTTTACCTATTGAAATTTCATGCACCTTGAAATGTATTCAGCCATGTCCTTTTTCATACCTTGCCAAAGTACTGCTTTCTAGCTGTAGCAATTGTCTTTTGATATCCTGGATGACCAGAATACAGAGCTTGATGGATTTCATCCATAACAATTCTCCTCAAATCTGCTACATTCGGAATATAAATTTTGCCTTTAAAAGTGAGAATTCCATGTTCTTCCAATTTATATCCCTCATACCTCTTCTCAAGACTTTGCTGCTGCAATTTGTCTTTTACCTGTTCATACAATTCATCTCCGGCAACATTATTAACAATCTGTTGCGTCAATTCTGATTGGCAAATACTAAGAGATGCCACATGTATTTCCTGTACCTTCTGACTGAGTGCATCAGCTACCTTGTTCTCTTTTCCTTTTATGTGATTGATTTCAAAATCGAACTCACATAAAAATTCCAGCCATCTTGCTTGCCTAACATTCAGAGTAGGCTGATCAAAGAAATACTTCAGTCCATAGTGATCTGTTCTGAGCTCAAATCTTCTACCCATCAAGTAATGCCTCCACATCTTGAGAGCATGTACTATGGCTGCAAGCTCTAGATCATGATTGGAATAGTTCTTCTCATGCTTCTTTAGCTTTCTTGATTCATAACATATCACATGGTTGTCCTGCATAAGGACTCCTCCAAGCCCTTGCCCACATGCATTGATACATACCAAAAAATCCTTCTCTAGATCTGCAACTTTCAATACTGGTGCACTGGTGAGAAGATTCTTCAACCGCTGGAAGCTCTCTTCACACTTCAAATTCCATTCGAACTTTGTCCCCTTCTTTTGCAAAGAAGTGATGGCATGTGCAACCTTGGAAAATCCTTCAATGAATCTCCTGTTGTATCATGCAAGTCCCATAAAAGATCTTACATCTGTCACATTTCTTAGAGTAGGCCAATTCATAATGGCTTCGATCTTCTCAGGGTCTACTGATATACCCTCTTTTGAGATAATGTGACCCAAATACTGAATTCTATCCCTGTAGAAATCACAGCTGCTCAGCTTTGCATACAACTGATGTTCCCTGAGCACTTGCAATGTCAATCTCAAATGCTCTTCATGCTCTTCTCATTCTTAGAATAAACAAAAATGTCATCAAGGAAGAAAAGAACAAACTTGTCCAAATACTTACTGAAGACACTGTTCATAAGGCACATAAATGTAGCTGATGCATCTATGAGACCAAATGGTACCACTACAAACTCATAATATCCATACCTTGTCCTGAAGGTTGTCTTATGAATGTCTTCATCCTTGATTCTCACTTGATGGTAACCAGATCTCAAGTCAATCTTGGAAAATACTTTTGTTCCTCTCATTTGCTCAAAGAGGTCATCAATATTGGGAAAAGGATATTTATTCTTCATAGCCACCTTGTTCAACTATCTATAATCAATACATCACCTGAGTGTACCATCCTTCTTTTTCACAAACAAAACCGGTGCTCCCCAAGGAGACACAATCGATTGGATATACCTCTTTTCCAACAACTCTTGCAGTTGCATCTTCAATTCTAGCATCTCTGGTGTACTCATCCTGTAGGGTGTCTTGGACACTGGTGCTGCTCCTAGCACAAGTTCAATGGTGAAATCAATGTCCCTCTTTGGAGGAATCCCTAGAATCTCCTCAGGGAATACATCCTTGAATTCCTGTAACACCTGATAGTCCTCCAATCTAGGATTTTCATCTCCTGTTGGTTCCAGAATATGAGCCACATACAACTGGAAACCTTTCCTACATAACTTCTTCAACTGCATTGCTGAAACCTGTCTTACTGAAATTACCTTTGGAATACCTTTCACAACTACTGGGTTTCCTTCTTCATCTGTGCATTCAAAAGTCTTGTTATAACAGTCAAGCTTCACTCAGTGAGCTTCTAACCAATCCATTCCAATGAGAACATCATAGGAACCAAGCTGTAGAACATTTAGATTGACACAAGTGTTCAATCCATTCATAACCAATGGACACTTCTATACCATGTCACTAAATTTTCTCTTAGTCCCAATGGCTAGCTGAACTAACCAAAATTTTCTATGCTTTACCTTCTTAAAAGCACACATCTCCATTACTCTAGGAGTAATGTAATTGTGAGTAGAACCAGGTTCAATCAAAATAGAAACAGATTGTTCAACAATCTTACCTTCAACTTCAACCACAGTTGACTGATGATCTACCTGGCAGTCCTCCAGTGCTGCATAAATTCTAGGGACTGCTCTAGATACCTGACCCACTGTTTCTACTCCCTGAATGTTATAAGCTAGCCTTGCACTTTCATTCTCAAGTGGACAATATTTGAGCAAGTGGGGTCCTTCACATTTCCAACATTTGAGTGGACCTTTATTCTGATGTGGTTCTTTAGGCTTTCCACCTATCACTTAAACTGGATTATTCGCAGCTTGGGATCGCTACTTTTGCTGATTCCTAAATCTAGAAGGTTTGAAGCCTTTCCTCCTTTGATCAAACTTCTCATTCATCTTGTCCTTCCATGCCTTATGGTAATCAAGTTTACCTTTGCTTTGCTCATAGAAATACTTAGCCTTCCTTGTTGCTTCTTCAAGAGTTCTTGTCTCATAGAACTCAATTATATCTTTGTAGGCTTGAGGAAATCCACTTAGAAAACGTTGGATCTTCACTTTTTCATCTCTGATGTACTGGACATACCTCAACAATTCCAAGAATTTATTTGCATATTCATCCATGGTCTACTGTCCCAATCTCAACTCATGGAACTCCTTGATCTTGTCATCATAATAACTGTCAGAAAGGTATTTCTGCCTGAAATACTTCTTAAACTGTTTCCACTTCAATTTCCTTTCACTGATCCTCTTTAATTGCTTGAAGTGTTCCCACCAAATGGATGCTCATCCATTCAGATTGAATATGGCAAATCGTGCGTTCATGTTTCTTGAGTAATCCCACACCTAAAAGTACTTCTTGATCCCAAGAAGCCAAGATTTAGATTCTTGTCCCGTCTTTATCTCACCATAAAATTTAGGAGGTTTAGCTTTCCTGAATTCCTCTTGAGAGCAATCCCTATGGTGCCTTCTTCTTTTCCTTTTATGAGAAGACGAACTTGTATCTCCACTGGATTCCTCGGAGTCAGATCATCCACTGGAAGTCCTTCTTCTTCTCCTAGTGCTGCTCTTACTACCTTCTGGTCTTGATATACCTTGTCTAGAATCTATATTTTTCTATAAATCTGTCAAACTATGCAATATGGCAGCATTCAACTGATGCTACTCTTCCTGGGCTTTAACCAAGCTTCTCATGGTGGCTGCAACCTCAGACGGTGTCCCCTGGAATCTCCTTCCATTAGAATCTATGTCCTCATTTACATTACAGACATTTTCTCCCATGGAATCTTCTTCTCACTCAAAAGAATCCTGAGCATCATATTCATCATGGGTTCTCATGACTAAACCACCTCTTGTTTTACCACGCTGTTCTTTCTAGAGTACTGCTCTTGGAAGTTATCTAAAGTTCTGCAAATGTGTTAGTGGAAAAATGTTAGATGCATAATATTAATATAAATCAAAATTACTTACCTTTTCTTCTAGAAAGTCATAAAACAACAATTATGCTAAAACACATAGTTTTCCCTATTTCATATTCAACTCTATGACCACTGATAATCTGCTGAAATTCGCTGAAAACTGACTGAAAGACAGTCGAAAACTACTCGAAAAATCACTGAGAAATTCCTTCGAAAACCCAAATCTTTTTTTTAGGCCCAATTGGACCCTCTTCCAACTATTCTGTTGACACTATAGTAGTCAAAACAACTACACTCCCGATCTGCATCGACAAGTAGATTGACTATTCATCGGCGGTCTATTCGATTACTCCCTTTCGACGTTTCGACAGTCAAAACACTAATTCCCTGCTGCACATCGACAGTCTGTTGGTTTATTTCTCTCCGACATTTAGGGTCTGGAGCGATCTAACCCTCTGAATCTACAACGGCGACGAAATTGTCTGTTCATCAGTGGGTAAAATGACTAAACTCCCACTCTGTATCGGCGAGCAAACCATCTATTGATCAGGTGCACAGTCTCTTTAGTAGCCACACGATGAAAAGTGTTCTTACTTCGGTTTCCACAGCAACTAAATAGGTTTCTGATCGACGATGTCATCTACTGCTCATCGGGTGTTTTGGCGGTTGAAAATTCAAAATTCATCAGCAGTACCGGGTCCGCAATCGTCTATCATTTCAAACTTCATCAACGATAGCATAGACTAACCACGTTACGTCGACGGTCGGGTGTCCTACACTTGGACGGTTAGTCCCTTCAGCTTCCGCAATAGTGGAACACAACCGAACTACATCTTCTGTAGCCATGGGTCTATCGGTGGTCGGAGCCTCTAGAAGCTGTGGCATTGGCGCTTGGATGCTATCCTCATCTGGTGGTTAGTTCTTTCGGTCTCCACAACGGTGGATGTTCAGTAAACAAACTTTACCCGACATAGCTCATCGGCAATGGAACCACCCAATCATCGGTGATGACATCAACTAACCATCTCCAATGGCCGATGATTCTATGACTTAGAAATTTTTTTCGAAATCTTTCTCTTCTATCTTCCTCTTCCTTCCACCGATTCTTTCGACTCCATCTCCCTTATCTTCACCTATCAAAGCAACTGCTTGTCGCCAGTACTATTCACTAAACACTGCGGCACCAGTGAACTGAAGGGCTAGTGCATCGACGGATTAGTTCATTTAGTAGCCGAAACTATGGCTTATCAACTTCCATCTTCTTTCGATCGGTGACCCAATTTGCTAAGCATCGACGAAATAAAGCATAACCTGATTGGCATCGGTACTTGGAACTCTTATCGTCAAAAGACTAGTGCTCTAGGCTTTCGCAACGGTGGGCACACAAACCACTATCTTCTTTTGATGACCGATGTTTTCATCACTTAGAAAAATTTTGAAATTTATTTTACTGTGTCGGCGGTCGGAGTCTCTATCCGTCGAAAGGATCGTCCTCTAGCCATCCACAATGGCAGGTCTATAATCCCTTGATCCCTTCCATTGTTCATCGGCGATGAATATCACTAACATGCTTCGATGGCCGACGAAGTCAATACTTAGAATATTTTGGAACTTCTATGCCATCAAGGGTCAGATCAACTATCCATCGGATGGGTAGTCCTTTAAGTAGCCACAATGGCGGACACATCATTTTCTAACCTCCACTAGCATTTCGGTGATTGCTTCGTCCTAGTGGCGCTGATCACCGATGTATTTTTTTTTAACACTTAGGTAAATTTTCCTAGATTTCCTTGTCGTGGGTCCCTCGTCAAGTGGTCTCCCGACTAGATGATCCGATGATTTTGTTACCTAGAGAAATTTTCCAAAACTTCTCCTGTCATGCACAGGTTTTCTTCTGGGCAGTAGGAAACATGCCTCTGCTATCTGATCTGTCATGGCCCATTCAGGCCCACGCTGCAACCAGAGCTTTGATACCACACTGTAACATCCCTAACCCTCCGAATGGCGAATAGGATGCTACGATACATCAAATCATCTAGGCATATAGCCCCATGAACATGAAACATACATACATATAGTGCTAAAGCATGATACTAAAAACATAAACATTTTATGAAGCATAATCATTCATATACACAATGGAAGAAAAACATATCAATCAGCATTCATGCATAGATATAGATCAGCATTTAATATGTATATCATCATTCATCAATGGTAATTATAATTGCAGATACAAGTTAGGAAATAATACTTATATTATGAAGAACTTGTTCCACAACCAGCTACGTCACTGCAACGTTCCACCCAACCATAGGCCCACGTGCTCTTTAATCTCTCAGCAATGCTTCCACCCTTGAGCTGGGCATGATTCCCCAAGGAATAAGGAACTAACAGGCTTACACATAGCCAAGGATAAAAACCCACAAGGGTACATAGTTCAGCCAAGCCAACATAGTTTGGTTTATCAGGTGAACAACGAATCAGCCAAGCCAACAGAGTTGGATTTATCAGGCCATCTAGGAGTTGAGAAAGGCTAATTCTAAGCTGGTGCACCGATACCAGAACCATCTTGGCTTCTCGAACACCCACACACACCCAACATAAGGAAATTAGTCCTTTCTCTACAATGCAATCCCTCAAACCCTGATCTCCCTTCTAGTGCTATTCAGGGGTTGTGGAGAAGAAAACCGGCTCAATGGATCTGTCTATGTGGTTCTCAACCCACCAGGTTTATCAAGCATCTCAGGCCCTCATTCACCACTCCAATGCAGTCTAAGGAAAAAACCACTACATGCAAGCAACCAAATAGCTATTCAAGCTTCTACAGGGAAAAACATAGTCAGTCCATTGTGGCAAACAACATCCCACAACAACTAAGAACCCACAACAATTTCTCAATGCAATCGTGGCCAAACAGTAGTCAACACACACACACGAACCCACATCACCCGCTCCTCAATCCAATCGATGTGATACTTGCATGGACCAGAAAATGGTAAGGGAACAGACTCTCAAACTACACATGATGGAAAAGGTCACTAGCAAACAAAACTGGGAAAGAAATTACGGCCACGACCCAACAATAGAGTAGTAGTCTTCAGATCACAATTCAACGATGAAGGTTGGAACAAATGCCTAGTCCAGAAATGCATGGGGAAAATTGATTCTCTATCTAAATGAAAAGAACACAACACACAGATCGGGATCGATGAGGAAACCACAACAGTCTAACGACAGTGGGAAAGACCAACGCTCTACGTGAGTAGGGGAATAATACTCACAGACTAGCAATGCATGAGAGACAGAGGGAAAACCCCAAAAAAAGGAATGTTATTCCTTTAACTCAGTCTGCATGAGGTGAATGAACAGCCACCATTTGGTTAGTGGATAGACCATCCAAAATTCTGAAGGTGGTCATGGAGAGAGTGCATGAGCGTGGGGAGAATGGCCATCGTGGTGTAGTGGCCTTGCTATCAGCGAATAGACGCCCCACTAACAATAGTACAATGTAGGTGGTGGTTGGATGAGACAAGGGAGGGTGAGTGAAGAGACTAGTGACACATGGATTTTCCCCTCCATGGCTCAGGATTTAGCTTTCCCCCTCCTTACCCTTAGGAAATCATGCCCCTTCTCAATTTAGTTGCAGTGAACATAGCTAGCTGGGTTATTTAATTAAATGCATTTTTACATGATGCCACATTTAATATATATTCCACATGTCTCGATATACCATTGGTGACCATTTCAATCCAAAACATATCATAACCAAATCATGGTGGGGCCTTGGCCTTTAGCTCGCCACCAAGATCATTTAAAACATATGTATCATATATACTAAATGCAAGTGGGGTCAAAACCAGGGTGTTACAGCAGGTGTGGGCGTACTGGTTTTTACTGTCGGCAACTAGATGCCTTAACTAACAGTAGAACAAACAGGGTGGTGACACATGGATTCCCCCCCCCCCCCCCC
>LPNX010087734.1:429029-467112 GCA_001517045.1 Pseudotsuga menziesii
AATTAAAATGCATAGCTACATGATGCCACAACTTTAATATGTATGTCGCATGTCCCGATATACCATCGGTGACAATTTCTATCTGAAACATAACATAACCAAATCGATGGTGGGGCCTTTTCCTTTGGCTTTGCACCATGATTATTTACAATATATGTATCATGTATATTTAATGTAAATAGGGTGTTACATTCCCCTCCCCATTCAATAGCACTGTCCTCAGTGCTTTACAAAATTTGAACAAAATGCTACACTGGTATCGCCTCAGTGTTCCGCAGAATTGAACAAAATTGGATGTGGCAATCGCATGGAATCCTATAGCTCCCACGTAGCCTCTTCAGGTCTGTAGTGTTCCCATTGCACCTTTACATGCCCTATGGCTTGGTTCCAGAGCATTGTCACCTTCTTGTCGAGGATGCGCATTGGCTCGATTTGGAACTCTCCCTCGGGTTCCACCTTAATCACATCCTAGTTTATCACATGGTTAGGATCATGTACATATTTCTTAAGTACAAAAACATGAAAAACATTATGAGCTCTAGTACTAGCAGGCAATGCAAGTCTATATGCAATAGGCCCTATTCTTTCAAGCACTTCAAATGACCCACAATATCTAGGTGATAGCTTGGCACAACTTCCAAGATTCAAGGAACTATTCTTTACTTTCACTCCAAGGTAAACATGATCCCCGACATTGAACTCTCTATTCATCCTATGCTTATCTGCATAGCTTTTTTGTCTCTCCCGTGCTGTTTTTAGATTCTGCCTGATATTTACAACCTCTTGCTCCATTTCCTTGAGCAATTCTGGTCCAAGCACAACCTTGTTCACTAGGTTATCCCAAGTTACTGGTGTCCTACACCTTCTTCCATACAAAGCTTCATACAGGCTCATCCCCAAGGATTCCTGTTGTCCATTATTATAAGAAGACTCTACCAAGTGTAAGTAATCTTCCCACTGGGTTGGTTTGTCCATCACATACATGCGAAGCATATCTTCAAGCACCTAATTAACTCTTTCTGTATACCCATCTGTTTGAGGATGGTAGGTAGTGCTGAAGTTTAGCTTTGTACCAAAATCTGCAAACAATCCCTTCCAAAAATTGGAAGTGAACTTGACATCTCTGTTAGAGACTATTGCCTTCGACAATCCATGCAATTTGAAAATATCCTTAATGAAGATCTTTGCAATGTCATCAGTCTTATGCATAGAATTCATCGGTATAAAATGTGCTGCCTCTGTCAACTTGTCTACCATAACCATGATGGAATCATGTTGTCTCCAAGTCATCGGCAATCCTGTAATAAAATCCATGGAAATAACTTCCCATTTTCATTCTGGAATTGGCAAAGGCTGCAACAAGCCTTTTGGATGTTGATGCTCAACTTTTACCTGTTGACATTTCATGCACCTTGAAATGTATTCAGCCATGTCCTTTTTCATTCCTAGCCAAAAGTACTGCTTTTTAGCTGTAGCAATTGTCTTCTGATATCCCGGGTGACCAGAATACGGAGTTTGATGGATTTCATGCATAACAACTCTCCTCAAATCTGCTACATACGGAATGTAAATTCTACCTTTATAAGTAATAAGTCCATCTTCTTCCAATTTATATCCCTCATAATTATTCTCAAGACTTTGCTGCTGCAATTTTTCTTTTACCTGCTCATACAATTCATCTCTGGCAACATGATTAACAATCCGCTGCCTTAAATCTGATTGGAAAATACTAAGAGATGCCACATGCATTTCCTATACCTTTTTTCTGAGTGCATCGGCTACCTTATTCTCCTTTCCTTTCATGTGCTTAATTTCGAAAACAAACTCACAAAAAAATTCCAGCCATCTTGCTTGCCTAGCATTTAGAGTAGGCTGATCAAATAAATACTTCAGACCACAATGGTCTGTCCTGAGCTCAAATATTCTACCCATCAAATAATGTATCCACATCTTGAGAGCATGTACTATGGCTGCAAGCTCAAGATCATGAGTGGCATAGTTCTTCTCGTGCTCCTTTAGCTTTCTTGACTCGTGCTTCTGCATAAGGACTCCTCCAAGCCCTTATTCGCATGCATCGGTACACACCACAAAATCTTTCTCTGGATCTGCAACCTTCAATACTGGTGCATGTTATCTGGAATATTTCACCTCCTGCGGACAACAAGGTTTTCCACTGGTATGAATGGTTCATATCCAGAACAAATAGAGGACAGAGGTTGAATACTCTCCCTAGAAGCTGTAGATATCTAGAATACAAGGATTTGATAATCCACCTGTGTACCTGCAATCAAGCTCAACACGAAACAGATCAAAGCAACCAGAATATGATCTACTAATCTATGCTAGTGACTAAGGAATCTAGCAACATATATGCGAAATCACAACAACAACAACATATGTGGGACATAAATCAACTTGCATTAAATAATATGAAGAAGTTTACAACCAAGCCTTAGTGTTGACATGCATCTCCATGAAACTAGACATTCTCATCCCCAAAAGCTTCGACTCTAGCTCTCTATGCTCTCTCCAAATGATCTTGGGCCAATGATCAATCCAACAACATACACACAACATAACAATACCTCAAGTGTTCTCTCCTCAACCATGGCTATGAGCTCTTATTTATAAGGCTTTAATGGATAGACTATGTTGAGAAATTAGTGGGTGAGGTGGCTTCTAAGATCCTAGGATGAGGGATCTCGAGCTCAACCAACCCACAATATTAGGGATAAGGTAGGACACGAGGCTTATCATATAGAAACCTCGAGAAACTTCTCTTTTTCCCTTTTTACCCAGGGTACCGCATTTATCCTTCTATGACAGAGCGGTTCTGGTAATAATCGCTTATGGACCAAGGACAATAAGCGGTGGCACCGCTCATGGGAAATAGATGATGGGCGGTGCGAACAGGTGTACCGCTCTTGGATAAAGGGGCATGTGCAGTGCTGGGAATTTGTATGAAATATTGATGAACAACCATTTAGTTTCCACTCTAGAAGCTGGGATTCAGGGCAAGTAGGTATGTCAAATGTCTTATCACATGATGGTGACATGATTTTGGTGTAACATGATGCCCCCCAAAGCATGATTCTTAGAGGGATATGATAAACGAGAGCTTTGAGAACAATTCGTCACCACAAGATGAAAATGTCGGCTCGATCAAAACATGTTGTCAAGTAGGCATCTATAGTATATCAGTATGTTGACTCATAGACACAAGTAACCAAACTCATGGCTGCAGACGAATGCAAGGTAGATCCATGAGAGGAATAAACAAGCATGGCTACTAGAATACAACATAGATCCATGTGATAGAGGACTCAAACTTGGACATAGCTACCAGAAATACAACATAGATCTATGTCATACTGACACAAATTTGAGCATAGCCACGACCATACAAATGTGGATCCATGCTAGATGTACAAAACTCCATTGCAGCCCAGGGAAAAAGAAATGAGTGCTTTAAACAAATACCTAGGGTCTTCGTCTCATCTTCCACTAAGTACGATTCTATCCATGTGATTACAATGATCTGAAGTAGAACATGGTAGAAACAACTTGATTAATGGCCAATGATGTGAACTGTTAACAAGTGTGAGGGAGATCACCATTAATGTCAATGATTCCCAAGGTACCCTAGTACAAACTACTGAGTGTGAATAGATGTCCTGATGTCGAACACCCAGTTGATTCTATCGATCAAAGGTCAATGATGTGAACCTATATCAAGAGCGAGATAAACTGTCATTAAGGCATATAGATCTCAAGGTACTAAATATTGTTTCTAAGACTATTTCCCGAATGATGAGCTGATGTCGACGGGAAAAGTCTCGTCGAAGGAGGGCCATGATGAGTCCCACATCGACGACACAAAACTTGGAACATAGTTTTGGAATGATGTGAATGTAGTAACAATATGACTGACTCAAAGATACTGACACAAAGACTGTGCAGAATGCAGAGGTAAAACTTCTTCAGATCTCCTTTGAACATTAGGCGACACGACAAAAGACTTGTCCTAAATAGGACAGACACACAATGCGACAGTGGACAATGCATTCTTTTGAAAGACTCAAAGGATTGACATGACTCATGAAAGTGGATCATCACGGAGATAAATTGAATACCCAATTGAATGGAATGAGTGTGCAGACAAGTTCCATGTTCAAAGGTAACGACAAACAACTGCCATTATTTACAAAATGATTCCCTTCCCATTTCCCCCATCATGATTGATGAGTGCCTCTTTTCAATTTTACAAGTTCAAAGAGGGTAACAAACACTTGATATAGCTTTTAAGAAGACAAGTCCAGTATCATATGTTTTACAAACCTAAGAGAGGAGGGGTTCGTTCCCAGAACGGGTCTCTCAATGTTTGATTTAACGGGTCCACTGAAAGAAAACTCGGTATCGTTCATGTTTAGAGAGTCTGAATGAATACGGAAGAAGACCCCAAAGGGGTCCTTTTTCGTATGATTTAGTCCCTAAGGCCCGAAAAAGTGTAAAATCATACCTTAGAGAACTCTTCCAATCATGATTGGCTGGAGTGTTCCTTTTTCGTAAATAGTCTTATCCGAACCGAAAAATAGATAACCTGCCATCAGATGGATGACTCTTCAAATACTTTAATGAGTGTGAAGAAGACAAGATCGCTTGACGATCTTTTTATATTTAGGGAGCCTGAAAAGGGTTTAAAGAGGAATCCATTAGAATTTTTCATGTCTGAATCCAGAGCACGAAAAAGTAATAAACTAAGCTCAAACCAAATTTCATGTTGTAACGAGCTTGAATATCAATTCAAAGAATGCTCAGGGATTGGTTTCATTTTTATGCAAGCGTGAAACCAATGGGTAAAGTATGCTTGCAAAATCCCATTAACATAGTATACAAAGGTTGGAATCTTGCCCCCAGCATGATTGCTAGCAAAGCCTACCCCTAGCATGGTTTCTAGCGGCTCGACATGCCCCCAAGCTTCGTTCATTTAATGTCGATTCTTCTTCCATACCTAACCTAAAAACCTGGTTACTAATGTGAAAATGTTCACCAGGGGGTTAGGAAGAACGAGAATTGGGCAAGTGAAAAGAAGGTTCAAGTTCTAACACTAAATGGAAGACTCGACTGAAGGGAAGGGGATATGTTTCATTTTTACACAAGCTTGAAACAGAAGGTAACTATGCTTGGAACATGGTTTCATTTTTATGCAAGCTTGAAACCAAAAGGTAAACTATGCTTAAGGAGACCTACTTCAATTTTTAACGATCTTGAAATAGAAAATGAACTATGCTCAAGAATGATTTCATTTTTATGCAAGGTTGAAACCAAAAGGTAAACTATGCTTGAGGAGATCTATTTCCTTTTTTAACAAGCTTGACATAGAATGAGAACTTTGCTCAAGAAAAAAATGACATGATGGTCAGGCACTATTTCATTTTTTAACGAGCTTGACATAGAATGTGAACTTTTCTCAAGAAAAAATGGACATGATAGTCAGAACCTGGCATAATGGTCAGGTGCTATTTCATTTTTTAACAAGCTTGACATAGAATGGGAACTTTTCTCAAGACATGGTTTCATTTTTATGCAAGCTTGAAACCAAACGGGTAAACTATTCTTGAGGAGTGGTTTTATTTTTTAACGAGCTTAAAACCAATGGTAAACTATGCTTTGAAACCTGCTCCTACCCAACATAATATCCATAGGTTGGTAGGTTTCCCCCATTTCATAAAAGCTAGCAGCTTATCTCCATTATGAAGTCCATAGATTAGATCCACATGCCCCATTTTACCTATGATGGGAAGAAGCTAACTAGAAGAAGGGGAAGGAACCACAAGAACATGTGGCACATTCAGGGCAGTCTGATTACTAGGAGTAATGTGATGGTCAGGTGTAACAAAGGAAAGCTGATCAATGGTCACAATATTCCCATCATGGGGAAAATGCATAACTCTAAAGAGTGTGGACACGACAACCTTCATGGCATAAACATAATCATGTCCAAGGAGCAGATTAAAATCTAAAAGACCTTGGACCACCATAACATCAATATAGACAGTTTTCCTTCCTAATGTGATAGGTAAATGAGGAAGGATCCATAAAGGTGCAGTAGGCCTTCGATTAAAATCCAGTATCTGATAAGTGGTTGGAACAAGCTGAGGAGAACCTAAAGCTTGCCAAGTAGTTGAGGATAGAATACTAACAGAAACCCCTTCGTAAAAAATAGTGTGAAGTATCCGCCTAGTAGTAACATTCACAACTATTTGGAAAGGAACACTCAAATGAAGACGAGACTCTGTTAGGTTACTCCAATCAAAGGAAATAACCTCACTACTTAGAGAAGGTTCTGTCGAAACAGACAAAATTTCCTCTTGTCAAGGACAATTAGAACAAAGCATAAAAAATTCAGCAGGTTTGAGTTCATTCTCTACTGGAAGAGAAGAACAAGACCGTAGATTTGGTCAAAGAGACTACTTCAGTCTTAACACTCTCTGATGAAAGAGTGGGATCGAGTGGAAATGACACCGACTCGACCACTTGGTCAACTAGTGGGGGATTAAGGGATAACTTAATATCACTTGTCGGAATCACCTGTTGATGATCAGCAATATTTTCCAACCAACGCGAAGCTTCATCCATGCTTGGACAAAGAAAAGTACAGTGCATAGCCTTGCATATCAAACAAGGATACAAGACTTTACCCTTACGACCTTTTACCAATGGGTCACTGGTTGAGGGAGTATCGTCAACATGATGATCAGAGGTTGATGATAGAGACGGTTTGGATATTTTAGACCTCTCTTCTTGTACACAGGAGAGACTGGGACACTCCTTAAGAAGGTGTCCCCCTTTGCAAAGCTTACAAGGGAACTTGGGTTTTCTGGGAATTCTCTTAGAATGGGAACCATCAAGAGCAGATGGTTGCTACTTTTTCTCTTTCTTATCCTTCTTCTTTTTACCCCTCCCTTTCTTCTTCTTCTTATCCACATGACTACTAACCATAGAGCTTTGGTCAAGCGAAGAAGAAGAAAGGGGTGGAACAACAACCGATGAAGAAGAAGAGGGATTAGGTTGAGGTTGATCCTCTCCTAGAGGAGAGGTGACATTTGAGACATTAGGTGTAGCAGGAATTACTGGGTTAAAAATCCAGACCGGTAATCCTATAGTTAATCTAGGAAGATTTAGAGTGGCAATAAAGGGAGGACCAATACCTTCACTTGGAGGGAATACAAAAGGTACACTTTGTAAAGGAACCTCTTGAGTGGTAGTCCCAGATGAGGATGCCATCTCTAAATTCTCTAATAACCCCCTAAATACCACACACAAGCAAGTACTACTAAAACTAAAAGCAACAAGAAAACATGTGAAAGGAGTGGATAAGAGTCAGGAACCTCATAGGACAGGCCAAAAGGATAACTCAGATGGTTTGAGGATTCCTAAAAGGGTCTCCTGAATCCTAATATACGCAAGGTACAAGGGAGCTCAAATCAGTAGTAGTGCTATATAATGCATAATTGTACACAAGGGGCCTTCTGATATACAATTGAGTACATGAAGTACCTTTCTATATACCTCAAGGGTATGTGAAAGGCCATTCGATATACTAATGGTACGTGGAAGAACTGCGAGAGTCCTGGGATATAATGCAGACAAGTAACGAAAACTCCTATGCTTAATGATGCTCGAACATGTCTCTAACTTATCACTCAAATTGCTAAAAGTTTTAACCTAGTACTACCGTTAATTTTATCTTGTGCGTTTAGGTGGAACCATGGAGTGAAAACTTGAAGTTAAAGAAGATCCACACTGATCTATATGATAATGCAATTTTTCCTCTTCAATGAAATTGTACCCAAGAGAGGGAGAGAGATTTACTTTTATTCCCAAAAATTCACACCCAAATGCAAATGCAATTCTATCTTTTCAAACGAAAAGAAAAATATCAATGCACCCCAAACAATCTTCAAAGCAAATAAGAAAGAGATATAGAGAACATCAAACATAAATAAACCAAAAATGTTTCCTATCTTTTCTTGCTTGAAAAAGACGCATAAAAACTTAATGGAAAGATGATTTCACTAACGTTTTCAAACAAATCTAACTCTAATGCACACAAAGATGAAAACAGATATTTCTTCTCAATGAAAGTAAGATCTAGAATTTCAAACAATCATGCACAAAACAAGAAGAAAATCGTTCAACAAACTTGCGAATAAAGAAAAAGAGAGAGAGAACTAAAAATTCTATTTGAAACAGATAAGGAAATGAAGAACCAATCTTTCCTACCAAGCACTGAAAGAATCAGCATGGAAAAGGGAACAAGAATCACCCCAAGCAAAGAAAGACTCAAAACAACATGGATCACTCATGCATTCCAAGTCCAAAACAAATCGAAGCCTACTCATGAAAATGAAATGTATATTTTCCAATTCCAATGAATAATATATACAGAAAAGATAAAGAGGTTTCAAGCAAAGAAAATAATGCAAAATCTAATGCAAGAAACTTAAACTCTCTTTGAATGCAGAAAGAATACAACAATCAAAGTGAATACATAATACACAATTCATTTTCATCAAAAAGTAAGCCAAAAACACACAAAAATCAAAATACAAAGTCTGTAATAGGGCCTACTTGGCACCACGCAGATGAAGCTGCTGATAGGTGGTTTTGAGGCAGAACCGCTCCTTGCTCACTGGATTCAGGTGGTGGCACTACTTATGGCTAACTAGACTCAAGCGGTAGCACTGCTCCTTGCCAACAGAACATGTGCGGTTCCCTGAATAAATCCAAAACACAAGGAGAACGACATATCAAGTCAGAAAAATACCAGATCAAGGTAAATACTATTGAATTGAGTATGGAAACAGAGCATAAAAGACCAAAGTGACTCAGATCTGAATAGATCTGGAGGTTTCAAACCCAAACGGAGTCAGTCAGAGAGTAGATCTGACTGAAGAGAGTTAAAGAAGGAGCCTAGATTCGGACAAGAGTTGGAGACTAAGGAAGATTAGAATGACTGATACACAACTTCATTCCCTAGTGGAGTTACCAGATTTGTTAGTTGGAATATTTCACCTCCTGTGGACAGCAAGGTGTTCCACTTGTCTGAATGGTTAATATCTAGAACAAATAGAGGACAGAGGTTGAATACTGTCCCTAGACGCTGTAGATATATGGAATATAGGGCTTTGATAGTCCACCTGTGTACCTGCAATCAAGCTCAACATGAAATAGATCAAAGCAACTAGAATATGATCTACTAATCTATGCTAGTGACTAAGGAATCTAGCAACATACCCAGTGGATTTACCATATTTGTTAGCTGGAATATTTCACCTCCTGTGGACAGCAAGGTGTTCCACTTGTCTGAATGGTTCAGATCTAGAACAAATAGAGGATAGAGGTTGAAGAATCTCCCTAGACGTTGTAGATATCTGGAATATATGGCTTTGATAGTCCACCTGTGTACCTGCAATCAAGCTCAACACGAAACAGATCAAAGCAACCAGAATATGATCTACTAATCTATGCTAGTGACTAAGGAATCTAGCAACATATATGCGAAATCACAACAACAACAACATATGTGGGGCAAAAATCAACTTGCATTAAATAATATGAAGAAGTTCCTGTGGACAGCAAGGTGTTCCACTTGTCTGAATGGTTCATATCTAGAACAAATAGAGGATAGAGGTTGAAGACTCTCCCTAGACGCTGTAGATATCTGGAATATAGGGCTTTGATAGTCCACCTGTGTAACTGTAATCAATCTCAACATGAAATAGATCAAAGCAACCAGAATATGATCTACTAATCTATGCTAGTGACTAAGGAATCTAGCAAGATATATGCGAAATCACAACAACAACAACATATGTGGGACAAAAATCAACTTGCATTAAAGAATATGAAGAATTTTACAACCAAGCCTTAGTTTTGACATGCATCTCCATGAAACCAAACATTCTCATCCCCAAAAGCTCCGACTCTAGCTCTCTATCCTCTCTCCAAATGATCTTGGGCCAATGATCAATCCAACAACATAACAATACCTCAAGTGTTCTCTCCTCAATCATGGCTATGAGCTCTTATTTATAAGGATTTAATGGATAGAGTAGGTTGAGAAATTAGTGGGTGAGGTGGCTTCTAAGATCCTAGGATGAGGGATCTCGAGCTCAACCAACCCACAACAGTAGGGATAAGGTAGGACACGAGGCTTATCATCTAGAAGCCTCGAGAAACTTCTCTTTTTCTCTTTTTACCCAGGGTACTTCGTTTCTCCTTCTATGACAGAGCGGTTCTGGTAATAACTGCTTATGGACCAAGGACAATAAGTGATGGCACCACTTATGGGCAATAGATGATGGGAGGTGTGAATAGGGGTACCGCTCCTGGATAAATGGGCATGCGAAGTGTTGGGAATTTTTATGAAATATTGATGAAAAACCATTTAGTTTCCACTCCAGAAGCTGGGATTCAGGGAAAGCAAGTATGCCAAAGGTCTTATCACATTATGATGATAGGATTTTGGTATAATAGTGAACTGGTGAGAATATTCTTCAACCACTGGAAGCTTTCTTCACACTTCGAAGTCCATTCAAACTTTATCCCCTTCTTTTGCAAAGAAGTGATGGCATGTGCAACCTTGGAAAATCCCTTAATGAATCTCCTGTAGTATCCTGCAAGTCCCATAAAAGATCTTACATCTGTGACATTTCTTGGAGTAGGCCAATTCATAATGGCTTCAATCTTCTTAGGGTCCACTAATATACCCTCTTCTTAGATAATGTGACCCAAATACTAAATTCTATCTCTGTAGAAGTCACACTTGCTCAGTTTTGCATACAGTTGATGCTCCCTGAGCAATTGCAATGTCAATCTCAAATGCTCTTCATGCTCTTCCTCATTCTTAGAATACACAAGAATGTCATCAAGGAAAACAAGAACAAAATTGTCCAAATACTTGATGAAGACACTCTTCATAAGGCACATAAATGTATTTGGTGCATTGGTGAGACCAAATGGTACCACTACAAACTCGTAATGCCCATACCTTGTCCTGAAGGCTATCTTATGAATGTCTTGTCCTTGATTCTCACCTGATGGTAACCAGACCTTAATTCAATATTGGAAAATACCTTTGCTCCTTTTATTTGCTCAAAGAGGTCATCAATCCTAGAAAAAGGATATTTATTCTTCACAGTAACCTTGTTCAACCATTTGTAATCAATACATAACCTAAGTGTACCATCTTTCCTTTTTACAAACAGAATCGGTACTCCCCAAGGAGACACACTCGACCGGATATACTTCTTTTTAAACAACTCTTGCAGTTGCATCTTCAACTCTAGCATCTCCGGTGTACTCATCCTGTAGGGTGTTTTAGACACTGGTTCCGCTCCTAGAACTAGTTCAATGGTGAAATCAATGTCCCTCTTTGGAGGAAGCCCTGGAATCTCATCGAGAAATACGTCCTTGAATTCCTGTAACACCTGATAGTCTTCCAACCTAGGAGTTTCATCTCCTATTGGTTCCAGAATATGAGCTGCATACAACTGGCAACCTTTCCTATAGAACTTCTTCAACTGCATTACTAAAATTTCCTTCGGAATACCTTTCACAACTACTGGGTTTCCTTCTTCATCTATGCATTCAAAAGTCTTGTTATAACAATCAAGCTTTACTATGTGAGCTTCTAACCAATCCATTCCAATGAGAACATCATAGGAACCAAGCGGTAAAACATTCAGATTCACACAAGTGATCAATCCATTCATAACCAATGGAAATTTCTCTACCACTTCACTGACCTTTCTCTTAGTCCCAGTGGCTAGCTGAACTAACCAATATTTTCTATGATTTACCTTCTTAAAAGCTCAAATCTCCACTACTCTAGGATTAATGTAACTATGAGTAGAACAAGGGTCAATCAAAATAGAAACAGATTGTTCAACAATCTTATCTACAACTTCAACCACAGTTGACTGGTGATCTGCCTAGCGGTCCTCTAGTGTTGCATAAATTCTAGGGACTACCCTTGCTACTTGACCCACTATTTCTGCTTCCCGAATGTTATAAGTTGGCCTTGCACTTTCATTCTCAAGTGGAAAATATCTACGCAAGTGGGGTCCTTCACATTTCCAACATTTGAGTGGACCTTTATTTAGTGGTGGATCTTTAGGCTTTCCTCCTGTCACTCCAACTGGATTACTCGCAACTTGGGATGGCTGCTTCTGCTGATTCCTGAATCTAGAAGGTTTGAAACCTTTCCTTCTTTGGTCAAATTTCTCATTCTTCTTGTCCTTCCATGATTTGTGGTACTCAGGTTTACCTCTGCTTTTCTCATAGCAATACTTAGCCTTCCTTATCACTTCTTCAAAGGTTCTTGGTTTGTAAAGCTCAATTCTATCTTTGTAAGACCAAGGCAATACACTCAGAAACCGCTGAAACTTCACTTTTTCATCTTTGATGTACCATACATAGCTCAACAATTGCAAGAACTTGTTTGCATATTCATCCATGGTCTGCTGTCCCAATCTCAGCTCATGGAACTCCTTAATCTTGTCATCATAATACTTGTTAGAAAGGTATTTCTGCCTGAAATACTTCTTGAATTGTTTCCACTTCAGTTTCCTTTCACTAATCCTCTTTACTTGCTTGAATTTTTCCCACCAAATGGATGCTCTTCCATTCAGGTTGAATATGGAAACTCTTTCCTTCATGTTTCCCAAATAATCCTGCACTTGAAAGTACTTCTTTATCACAAGAAGCCAAGCTTCAGCCTCTTGTCCAGTCTTTATCTCACCATCAAATGTAGGAGGCTTATCTTTCTTAAATTCATACCGAGAGCGATCCCTATGGTGTCTTATTCTTCTTCTTTTATGAGAAGATGATCTTGTATCCCCACTGGATTCTTCAGAATCAGATGATCCACTAGAAGTCCTTCTCCTACTCCTAGTGCTGCTCTTACTTCCTTTTAGTCTTGATGTACCTCGTCCAGAATCTATCTTTCTCTGCAAGTTTGTCAAACTCTACAACATGGCAGCATTCAATAAATGCTGCTCTTCCTAGGATTTAATCAAGCTTCTCATGGTGGTTGTAACCTCAGACGGTGTCTCTTAGAATCTCCTTCCATTTGAATCTATGTCATCATTTACATTCCAGACATTTTCTCCCATGGCATCTCCTACACGCTCGTAAGAATCCTGAGCATCATACCCATCATGGGTTCTCATGAATGAACCACCTTTTGCTTTACTGTTCTTCTTGGAATGTTTCTCTTGGAAGTTGTCTATAATTATGCAAATGTGTTAGTAGCAAATGGTTAGATGCATAACATTAATATAAATCAAAACTACCTACCTTCCTCTTCTGGAATTTCATAAAACAACAATTTTGCTGAAAACACAAAATTTTTCTCTCTTCCTTTTCAGCCCTATAATCTACTGACAGTCAGCTGAAAAATTCACTAAAAAACAGTCGAAAACTGCTTGAAAAATCCATTGAAAACCCAAATTTCCTTGTACAGAGTCGGGTCTCATCCCATCTAACGTTCCGTCGTTTCGGTGGTCAGGACCACTAATTTTCTCCTCTGCACTTCATCGATCTATTCATCTATATTTCTCTGGCATATCAGACCTGTAGTGGTATAGGGTTTCAGATTTCATTGGTGGTGCCAAGGGATGTCCATTGAAGGTCATACAACTAATGTTTTCTGCCATTTCGGACCTTCATCCTTCATCGGCGATCGGGCGCACTGTGCATTGGCCGACTAGTTCCCTAGGTTTCCGCAATGGCGGCCAATGAACTTTCTGAGTCTTCTACGGGCCACAGTCCTATCGACGGTCGAAGAAATTAGCATCTGCGGTGTCGGATGGTTTAAACACTATGGATCCACTGTGTTGGCGGTTTCAACCCTTAATATTTTCTGATGATAGCATATCAGAAATTGGGACGCTAATTGTTACAGCATCGGGCGGTTAGTTCCATGGGCAGCTGCAACGGTGGCCCGCCATCCATAAATATTTTTCGATTGGCGGTTGAAGCAACTAGAAGCTGTGGCATCGGGTGGCTAGTTGTCAAGGCTTCTGCAGCGGCAGCCAACGATCCCTTTAAAACTTCCGCGGATCACAGCTTTGTCGGCGGCCGGGGCGACTAATCTTTGCAGCATCGGCGAGTGGAAAGACTAGTGCATGGGCATGATAGTTCCCTAACCAGCTGCAATGGTGGATGCTTGAACAACTAATTTCCACCTATCGGTGCTCTAATCATCTATCTTTCATCTATCATCGATGGTTTTCCACACTCAAACAAAATTTCAAAAAAATTTCTTCTTCCTTTCATGTCGGCGAAAGCTTCCCCTACATGTCATTGATTAACTAACAACTTTCGATCAGCGATTGAAACACAACCATTATGGCATCGGCAAATAGAGCCTGTATCCATTAGAGGATTAGTGCACTAGGCTTTCGCAATGGTGGACGCACAAACCACTAACTTCCTCCGATGGTCAATGTATCAAGCTTGCGGGCTAGTGGCATGTATGTTATGAGAAGTTGTAGGATGTTGTAGGATATGAACCAAGAAATTATGTGTAAGTAATGAGAATGGGAGGTTATCTTCTCTTTAAGTGATCACCTCCCATTCTCATTACTTACAGATAAGTTGTTGGTTGATATCTTATAACATCCTTTAACTTCTCAATGCATTCCACTTGCTTCCAAGGATGATACATCGATCACCCATGAAGTTCCATGTTCTCTAACCTATAACCTTGGATAAAATGTAGAATGTCTTGGTCACTAAGCTTCCAAATGTCGGGTGCAACCTAAACAATATATCCCAATCTTAATCATGTCTACAAGGAGAAATCAGTATTTGACATGTTACCAGGACAAGGCTACAACTTCTTACAAAAGCAAGTAAGAGTAAAAGAATTTATTCTCTATAGTTTTTGCATTCTCTAGATGGAAAATAAAGCAGAAAAAGTTACACTAGAAACAAAATATTCAATCTAACATAAATAAATAAATAATTTTTTCAACGATATAATATTCAAAAGAAATTCTCAATACTTGTATAATCCAAACCTCCATAGAGATGGTGACTACAGTTCATAAGGTCTACAACACCGATGGAACATCAAAATGTATCATCTGCACACGAGAAGTACATAAGTTGTACAATCGACAAAAAATATATATCAGATACATAAATTTTTAGTTAAAAATAAAGAAAGAACTAATTTTATTATCTTATCCATAAAATTTAAACTGGAAGATGCAATTGTACATATAACTTGCTTGAAATTCACTTGTTTTCGAGAATAATTAATTATATAATGAATGAGTGAAACAACATGAATGTGGAAACTCATTTCACCTCTCTCCCCCTCACATCACTCTAAATTCTCCATAGTGCAAATATCATTTAAAAAATAGTAACAAATTGTTGGTGTAGTAGTTGTGAGAGGCATCCTCACACAGGTTGCCCCAAGAAATCATAATAATAAAATGGATTTTATTATTGCGTAAAACAAGATGACCTAGTTAGAAAATGAAAAGGAAACAACATAAATTATAAATAGAAGGGCTCCTCCTCTCATTTCGGAAACACAACAACAAGCAAGTTCGATCAAACTAAGGCGGAGTTCGCTACTGCATCTTGGAGAAGTATTTTTGGGGTTCTCCACTTTGGAGAAATTTCTATAATATTTTTTCCTTGGGGTTGTCAATACTACTATTTAGATGCACACTAATATCTATTGGAAGGTGTGAGCTCGGGGGAGACAACAATGTTGCATTGTCTACGGTTAGGAGGTGATATATTATCACAGTGGTTAAACAAGCTCCACATTCATTTTTGTTTCTGTACTTGTTTATTCTTTTAGTGATCCTATTTATTATGATGTTGTTGTAACATCCCAGACCCTCCGACTGACGAAGAGCATGATACCATACATCAATCATCCGGGCATCTAGCCCCATGAACAAGAACATGCATACATATAATGCTGAAGCATAATACTTAAAAACATAAAACATATTATGATGCATTAATCATTCATATAAATAGCGGAAGCAAACAACATGCATTCATATACGATTCAGCATTCAACATTTACACCATCATTCATCAATGGTAAATATGATTGCAGACACAAGTCAGGAAAGAATACTTATCTTAATAAGGACTTTTTCCGCAACCAGCTACGTCGCTGCAACATTACACCCAACCATAGGCTGCATGCTCCTTAATCTCTCAGCAACACTGCCACCCCCAATCTGGGCATGATTCCCCAAGGAATAAGGAAATAACAGGCTTACACATAGCCAAGGATAACAAAACCACAAGGGTACAAAGTTCAGCCAAGCCAACATAGTTGGGTTTATAAGGTGAACAATAGATCAGCCAAGACAGCAAAGTTGGGTTTATCAGGCCATCCAGGAGCTGGGAAAGGCTATATGCTAAGCTGGTGAGCTCATTGAATAGATACAGACACTGAAACCAGAACTAGCATGGATTCTAGAACACCCACACACACCCAACACAAGGAAATCAATCCTTTCTCTGCAACACAGTCCCTCAGACCCTGATCCCCCTTCCAGTGCTATTCAGGGATTGTGGAGAAGAAAACTAGCCCACTAGCTCTGTGTGTGTGGTTCCTAATCCACCAGGTTTATCAAGCACATCAGGCCCTCATTCACCACTCCAAGCAGTCCGAGGACAAAACCATTGTGTGCATGCAACAACCAGCTATTAAATCTTTAACAGGGGAAAACAACTCCGAGCTCACAGCACACAATCCCCACTGCCATTGCTAGAGAACTTACATAGACCCCTGAAAATGGGAAAATAATAGACTCCCAATCTATGCATGAGGGAAAAAGATGTAGCCAACAAAACTATGGAAAAATAAAACACAAAAGAAAACCATAGCACGCGCAGCTCACGATGAAACAACAGATCATCCCATAGTCTAGACACACCAGCAACGTTGGAAAACAATGGTCCCTTCTCAACGATGAAGCCAATGCACCCTTCATAGTCAGTGATGGTGGTGTAAACGTAGGCTCTATGTGTGATCAGGAGGAAGGACATCTCACCAACTAGCAAAATGGTGTGTGAGAGGGAAAAGGCCAAACCCCCACACAAGGAATTGTAATCCTTTTAACTCCGCTCTTCCTGAGGAAAACGAACAGTCATGATCAGGATAGTGTACAAACCATCCACAGCCCAGAAGGCATGTCGTGGAGAGAGTGTAGGTGTGGGCGTAGTGGTTTTTCCTGTCAGCAATTAGATGCCCCAACTAACAACAAAACAAATAGGGCGGTGACACATGGATTCCCCCCCCCCCATGGCTCAAGGTTTAACATTCCCCCTCCTTATCCTTAGGAATCATGCCCATTCTCAATTTGGTTGTAGTGAACATAGCTAGTTGGGATTATTTAATTAAAATGCATAGCTACATGATGCCACAACTTTAATATGTATGTCGCATGTCCCGATATACCATCGGTGAAAATTTCTATCCAAAACATAACATAACCAAATCAATGGTGGGGCCTTTGCCTTTGGCTCTGCACCATGATTATTTACAATATATGTATCATGTATATTTAATGTAAATGGTGTCAAAACCAGGGTGTTACAATTGTCTTTATAAAAATATAAAATGGTATCAAAGCAGTTCTAAAATAATCCATTTTTAGAAACTAGGGCTCCATACTTTGGAGTGTTTTCAAACACACTTTATCTTGAATGGAGCATTGAAAAACTTTCCCTTAGAGGGAACATATTTCCATGGAGTCCAAATTTTGATTTGTAAAGTTTCATTTTTTGATCTAATACTACTGAGGTCAAGACCTAGGGATTCTTGGATCTATCCATTTTTTCCATAGGTTTGGATCATTCTTATATTTCTCCAAATCGCCTTAATAGGGTGCAATTGTAATGCCTCGGTTTTGAACCCATTTGCATTAAAAGGTACATGATGTATATATTGTAATAAATCATGGTGTGGAGCTAAAGGAAAAAGTCCCACCATCAATTCGGCCATGTTATGTTTCGGCAAGAGGGATCATTGCTGATGGCACATCGTGCTATCCGACACACTATAGTTTTGGCATCATGTAAGTATGCACATCAATTTAAAATAAACCTACAGCCAGCTACGACGGTGCAACTTTAAATGAAAAGGTCATGATTCCTAAGGTTAAGGGGGGGTTGTCTAACCTGTGGGGGCCATTGGGAGTTTTCCATATGTCGACCACCTTAGTTTCTATTGTTAGTGGGGGAAGCTATGGGCTGGCAGGAAACCACTATGCTCACACTCTCTCCATGACGCATTGTTTGGCCTGTCCACTATCTTGATCGTGGCTATTCATTCACCTTCACACGGACTGAGTTAAAAGAATCCACATTCCATTGTTTCGGGGTTCACCTTCCCTCTCTCACGTGTTTGCTGGTCTGTGGTTGTGTTCCTTCCATCCACGCAGAGAGCCAATTTCTTTCTTCCACACATTATTGGATTGGGTATTGTTCCATCCTTCATAGTGGATCGTGAGCTGAATACTGCAGTGGATCCCTCACTGAATGTTGGTTGCAGTCTCCTCCACGCATTGTTGACTGTGTTTTCCTCTACAACGTGTCATTTGCCAAAGATTGATGTGGTTTTTCCCTATGGTTCAACGCTGAACTATGACTGTTGGCTGTGTCTTTTTCCCTCATGCCTAAATTGGGAGTCTATTCCTTTTTCCATTTTCTGGTCTGTGTAATTTTCTCCAGCGATTGCATGAAGGATTGTGTGCTGTGGGCTCAGTGTTGGGAATCTTGCTTCTTTCCCTTTTTGCAGACCGTGTAATGCTGTTGCCGTTACCTTATATGATTGGGGCTGCTATTGAATTGCCCTGGTTCTGGGTTGCTGTGTATGCAGGTACCTTGTTGGGTTATTGTTGAGTTGTTTTGGCCACGCTAGGGCCAAGAACAACTCTGGATCGTCATGTTTGACCTGAGCTGTGTTCACCTTGTTGTTTGGGGTTTTCATCTTGTTTTCTTCACCTCCTTCATAGAGCGATGAACTATTGTTTTACTGTGCTATGAAGTGGTTGTTCTTCAGACTATTGAGAATAGGATTAGAGGCTAGGTATGCTTGAAAAAATGGTGTTTGGAGCCACTCAAACAGAGTGAGACTGCTGGCTTTCTTCTCCACAACCCTTGAAGAATATTAGAAAGGGAAGTCAGGGACTGAGGGACTGTGAAACAGAGAAAGGACCGATTCCTGGTGTTGTGTGCGTGGATGTATTAGAGGTCAGGTTTAGCTCTGGTGTAGGTGTCCTTAGCTCTTTGTTGAGGCCACTAGCTTAGCATTTAGCTTTCCCTAACTCCTTGACGGCCTGTTAAACCCTACTGTGTGGGCTTGGCTGATTTGTGTACCTTGGCTACGTGTAAGCCTGCTTTGACCCTTACTCCTTGAGGAATCATGCCCAGCTCGGGGGTGGCATTGTTTCTGAGAGATTGATGAGCACGCTGGCCTATGGTTTGGTGGAACGTTGCAATGACATAGATGGTTGCGGGAAGAGTCCTTTTTAAGATGAGTATTCTTAACTATTTTGTCTCTGCATTTATATTTACTGATTAATGAATATGATGAATAGGTGGTATGCTTGAATGAATGTATGTTTGCTTCTGCTATGCATGTGAAGGTTTATGCGTCTTAGCATGTTTTATGTTTTAAGTTTTTATTTCAGAACTATATGCATGTTCATCTTCACGGGGTTAGTTGCCCGTATGTTTGGTGATAGTAGCATCCTCTTCGCTAGTCAGAGGGTCAGGGACGTTACAACAACTATCTATGGAATCAACTTCACAAGTATTCACACCTCAAATTTGACCTAGATCCTGCTAGGGTTTTTGGACTAGCTTTGTAGTCTAGATGATTGGCATGAAGGTTGAAGATAGACTTGAATGGACTTCCAAATTCATCTCATGGAAGTATATGGTTATTCCTATCTTAGAAGAAATGATCTTTTGAAGTTTATGAATGAGAAGGTTCCAAAACCAGAAGAGGAAGCTGAGAAGTCTCAGTGGAGAAAGAATGATGCCATGGCAAGGAGAATGCTGGTAGATTCAGTAAAAGACCATTTGGTTCCTCATATATCTCATAAGAATATTGCCAATAAGATGTTTAGATCCTTGAGGAAGCTATTTTAATATAACAATATCAATCATGCCCTGTCTTTGAGAAACCAACTATCAAATTTCAAGATGATGAAGTCAAAATTAGTTGCTTCTTACTTTATGAGGATATCAGAGCTAAGGGCTAAACTAAGCACCATTGGATATCCACTTGATGATAGAGAACTTACCATGAACACTCTTAATTGTCTCCCTCCATCTTGGGAGCCATTCATTGAAAGTCTTAGTGGGAAACCCAAGTTTCCCAAGTTTGATTGTATCTGGAAAGTCTACATGCAATAAGAGACAAGAATCATAGCAAGAGGAAAACTACGTGGCACTCATCATGAAGAAATTCAATCCCTTACATCTCATGTGAGGAAAGGAAAAGGCAAGAGAAGGATTTTTCATAATAGAAAAGACAAAGGTGAAAGTTCTATCCCTATTCTAGAACAAAAGAAGAAGAAGGATATTTCACACATTAAGTGCTTCAAAAGTAATAGATACATACAATATGCTATTTAATGTCATGATTCAGATAAAAATAAGGATGAAGCCTCCAATGCAATTATTGATGAAGACACCTCTCACAAGATGTCAAGGAATGATGATCATACAAGGAGTGACTAGTTGAGGTGATTATTAGTAGTGATGAATATCTAGATCGCGATGGTCTTCCAACAAGAAGTTGAAGATAAGAGGAATGTCATGATTCCTACAAGGAGGCTATGGGATCCCACATACAAAACAATAAAATATAAGTATTTGGATTTATTGCTCATATAGATTAGATATGTTTGTTTTTTAACATATTTTATATGAAAATATATATTCCTAGAATTAGGAAGTTTGTTGAGCATGCGATATAGTTCTTTTATTGACGAAAAGTAGGCTCATATAGTATTTTTTATGTATATGATTATTTAAATATCTCTAGTGCTGCACAACATTCCATGAACCCATCTTGGATGATATCTCCTTCTAACATGCTTAGAGTAGTGCACACTCTTGATAGTATGTTATAATGGAGATAGCAAGCATCCAAATAGATACCATATGCGTGTTGTGCTGAATAATTTGATAAGATGCCTACATACCTGTGTGAACTATTGCCATTGCATTGAAATATGAATTGAATTTTTGATTATGTAATGTAATTAACCATATGACAATATTTGACTTGTAGGGAAAAGACCATATGTTATGGCCTACAAGAAAAGGATGATGAGACTTGTTCTGAAGGACAAGTGATGGACATATAGATCCCGTTGATATTGAGTGATAAAGAGAGAGAAAAATGATTAGAAGAAGGAATATTCTAGGAGCATGAGTCTCATCCTAGGATACAGATCATGAATAAGTATGACTTCCATAATGGATAAAGCAATTAAAATGGAATTCATGATTGTTCAATAATGACAACAGACAAAATATCAGGCTGAAAACACTTAGATACATGTGGATACATGACCCACATGACCCACATGACCCACATGAAAACCTTAGATCGGGCTGACAACATATAGATATTTGTGATTAGGAGCAAAAGGATCCAATGAAAGTCAGTTTCTCTACTGTAGATGTTTAGGGAAAGAAATTGGTTTCCAATTAGAGTCATGGCATATGAATTAGAGTACGTTAGTCCTAGAGGGTGAGAGTTAATCAGTTGATTTCTAAGGAGACAGAGGGAGTTAGCACCTAAGGTTAGGATCTTGGAATATTGCATCACCTATTGATGATCCCACCCTTTAGACAATTGAAAGGATCCTTGATGTACCTGGTCCTCACCAGGGCATATATTTACATTTTTCTCTAGAGAGGAAGCAAGATGCTCAACTATAGAGGGAGCATTATGCTCAGATGCATAGGGAGAAAGGTGCTCTAGCACATGGGGATATTCCCTAGACACCCCATAATGGGGTGGAGAGAATAGTCTCTTGATTCTCTCCCATACATCCACATGAATTTGGTCATGTGATTTGTTATTACTTCATTCATTCATAGGGAAATACATAAATTGTTAGATTTTTATCATTCAAGCTAGCATTAGGATCTTAGGATCTTTAAATGAGAGAATAACATGCACATCAATAAAACACAAGAGACAAGAAACTTTTCCTCAGGGAAACCATAAAGGAGAAAACCCCACAACTTCCTCAGAGATAGAATTAGCACCAAAAGTAAAACCCGAAAACATAAAGATGATCTCCCGACAGTAGTAGTTGTTAGTTTTTCATCAAATAAGCTAACATTATGATCTTAGGATATTTTCACTGAGAGAATAACAAGTACAGGAATAAAACATAAGCACATCACAAGAGACAAGAGACACAAAGAGTTTTCCTCGGGGAAACCATAAAGGAGAAAACCCCGCAACTTAATTAGAGATAAAATCAGCACCAAAATAGTAAGAGATCTCCCAACAGCAGCAGTCTTCTAGTCCCAGTATATTTCCTTCTTCACAAGTGCACCACACTAGAGAGAGTGAATGATGAATGTGATAAATAGAGAGTCTCACTCTCTATTTATATTCTTCCATTCACTTGAAGTGCATTTTCACACGTAGGCTCGACCTAACAATTACTTACCCGAGCCTACACCTTAATTAGTGTATAATAACTCGAGTGCCCCAAAACTGTGGGGACTTACCTAATGACTTGACATGACTTGTTTAC
The DNA here is from genome assembly GCA_001517045.1 of Pseudotsuga menziesii. Classification (NCBI taxonomy): domain Eukaryota; kingdom Viridiplantae; phylum Streptophyta; class Pinopsida; order Pinales; family Pinaceae; genus Pseudotsuga; species Pseudotsuga menziesii. The sequence goes on from LPNX010087734.1 coordinate 451,883, forward strand.
ATTATAGATCCTCCCAATCAGAACATCGGGGCATGACAACATGACTCAAATACATAATAGAAACATCTCGGAAAAACATCGGGGTACCATACATAAGATACATAGAAGAATACATTCCGAAGTTACATATACATCAACACTCCCTCTTAACTAGGAAGGTATTCTTTTGACACAATTTTCAGCACTGGTCTTCTTCTCTGTATCAACTGGATCATCTTTGTCTTCAAGTCATCTCCGTCATCAAGTCATCTTCGTCTTCAATTCATCTTCATCTTCAGGTCATCTGGATCTAGATCATCTCTCGATCTGGATCATCATAGAATTGGATCTGGATCATCATCACTGGACTGGATCTGGATCATCATCACTGGACTGGATCTGGATCATCACTCGATCTGGATCATTACTGCTGGATCATCATTACTGGATCTGGATCATCTCTGGTGCTATCTCAAGATTCTTCTCATCACAGGAAGTTCTACAGAGCCATCCCTTTTTCATGCTGGTTGTAGGCCCACCCATCATGTGGGTCTTCGCTCAGCACTTATATCTGACCTGCTCGTCAGAAAGGCACATCCAGCACTTACATCTGACCTACTCGTCAGAAAGGCACATCCATCCAGACAGGAACACATCCTATCACAGTGATGGAAGACTCCCATCCAGACAAGAACACATCCTATCACAGTGATGGAATATTTCTCCACTTTCATCCAGACAAGAACACATCCTATCACAGTGATGAAAGACTCCCCTCCAGACAAGAACACATCCTATCATAGTGATCGAAGATTTCTCCACTTTCATCCAGACAAGAACACATCCTGTCATAGTGATGAAAGACTCCCATCCAGACAAGAACACATCTTATCATAGTGATGGAAGATTTCAGCACTTACATCTGAGCACGTGGAAACACATCCCTTAGTCGCTCCAAAAAGGCTCTGCACTTACATCCATCCAGATAAGAACACATCCTATCATAGTGATGGAAAGGCTTGCACTCACATCTGATCCTATGAGAACACATCTCAGCAGTCATATCAGAATGCCCCCCAGTCCTTAACTGAGCTACCTGGTAACTGACCAGGCACCTCCACTCTCCTAGAGAATGGTAGTTTCCCTTACATCTGACCTGCTTGTCGGAATGGCCAACACTCACATCTGACATGGAAGGAACTAAATCCTTTAGCCATGAACATAATGGTTCATCCCTTATATCTGATCAAGTGGGAACACATCCCTCTATCACATCAAAATGGCTACTCGGTCCTACACTGAGTGATCCTGGTAACTGACCAGGTGCCTCCATTCCTAGAATGGAAATTTCCCTTACATCTGTCCTGCTCGATAGAATGGCTCAGCCCTTATATCTGACCATGGAAGGAACCAATCCTCTCACCATGTCAGAATGGCTCTGGGTCTCATCACTTTCTCTGGGAGGAAGCCTCGATCTGGAGAACACCAAGTCTCTCTCTGAAGTACTCAAACTTCAGCCTAGCCAATGGCTTCGTCAATACATCAGCTATATGTTCCTCCATTGCAACATACAGGAGCTTTACTACTCCTCTCTGCACCATATCCCTGATATAGTGATACTTGATCTCGATATGCTTCGACTTGTCATGGAACACTGGATTCTCGGACAACTTCACGCAACTCTGGTTGTCACAATGTATACAAGTAGCATCTAACTGGAGATCAAATATATCAGACAGTAGCTTCCATAGCCATACTGCCTCACAACTAGCTGAACAAGCTGCGACATACTCTGCTTCAGCTGTACTTAGTGCCACATAGGATTGCTTCCTGCTAAACCAAGAGATCACACCTGATCCCATACTAAAGCAACATCCTGAAGTACTCTTCCTGTCGATGGCACTGCCTGCCCAATATGAATCAACATAACCCTCCAGGTTAATCTTTTGATTTGCTTCATACTTGAGCCCATAATCAATTGTACCCTTCAGGTACCTCAGAATATGCTTTGCAGCTGTTAAGTGAACATATCTCGGATCTGTCAAGTACTGGCTCAAGGTGTTCACAGCAAAGCAAATTTCTGGTCTCGTGTTCATCAGGTACATTAATGACCCAATCATCTGACGATACAACGTCGCATCAACCGACTCTGATGAAGCATCACTCAATAGCTTCAGGTTCAATGCCATAGGTGTGGCCATAGCCTTGCAGTCCATCATCCCGAACCTCTTCAGGATCTCTATTGCATACTTCCCTTGTCCAAGAAAGATTCCATCTGTACTCTACCACACCTCCATACCTAGAAAGTAATGCATCATCCCCAAGTCCTTCATTTCGAACTCAGTAGCAAGCTTTCTCTTTGTATTAGCAATCAACCCATCTGTACCTGTCACAAATAGATCATCTACATGCAATAAGAGTATCACCGGGTCGCCGTCTTCAACCTTGTAGTAAAGGTTGGAATCTGCTTTACTTTTGGTAAAGCCCAAACTGGATAGAAAGCTGTCAATTCTACCGTACCAGGTCCTGGGTGCCTGTTTCAAACCATACAGGGCTTTCTTCAATATGCATACATGAGACTCTCTTTCATGTGTCTCAAAACCGAGTGGTTGTTCTACATACACTTACTCTTCTACTACACCATTCAAGAAGGCAGTCTTGACATCCATCTGGTGTATCTTCCACTTCGTCACTGCAGCCAGAGCAAGTACTGTTCTGATGGAGGTGTATCTGGCTATAGGTGCAAAGGTCTCTTCATAGTCTATTCCCTCTTTCTGAGAGAATCCTCGAGTTACAAATCTTTCCTTATACTTTTCAATGCTACTGTTTGCAACATGCTTGATCTTGTAGATCCATTTGGAAGTGACAACTGACTTCCCTTTTGGTCTTGGGACAACATCCCAAACATCATTGTTCATGATCGATTGATATTCTTCGATCATAGCATCCTTCCATTCTTTCTGTTCTGTCGCTTCTTCATAACTGGAAGGTTCGTTATCAATAAAATCACATAGTAAGGCTACATACCCGGAATTTGATCTTGTTCTCTTTCTTTCTCTATGATTCTCTTCTGGAGCTCTGTATCTTTCCACACCTTGGATAAGTTCACGTACCCAAGCATGTTTCCTATTATGAGTATTCTTCTCCAGACGTGGATCTACAGGTCTTTGTGGTTCTTCGAACTCTCGATCTTCTTCTTGAGCTTCTTCATTCATGATTGTATCACGAATCTTGGGTACTTCTGCTTCTGCTTCTTCAGGTTCTTTAGCAGGTCTCTTTCTGGATTTGTTGTAAGCTATATCTTCATCGAATGTCACATCCCTATTGATGTCTATCTTCTTGTATCCTGGAAAGTAGATTCTGTAAGCCTTCGAGCTTTCAAAGTATCCCACAAATATGCCCTTCTTTCCTGAAGGATCTAGTTTTGTTCTCTTCTCTTTTGGAACATGTACATACACAGGACATCCAAATATTCTGAGATGGCTGACTTCTGGCTTCTTGCCAGAGAATACTTCTTCAGGAGTATTATTCTCGAGTACTCTATGTGGAGTACGGTTTTGTACATACACTGTTGTTCTGGCAGCTTCAGCCCAAAGATGCATAGGTAGATCTTGATCATGAAGCATAGCTCTTGCAGCTTCCATGATAGTTCTGTTCTTCCGCTCCGCAATCCCATTCTGTTGTGGATTCTAAGGAGTAGACAACTCCCTCTTAATCCCTGATTCTTTGCATAGCTCCTTGAATTCATTTGAGGTGAATTCTCCACCATTATCTGATCGAATGGTCTTGATCTTCTTTTCAGTATGGTTCTCGATCAAGGCTTTCAATTCCTTTAACTTGCGGAATACTTCATCTTTGTTCTTCATAAATAAATCCATGTCTTTCTAGAAAAATCACCAATAAAAGAAACATAGTATGCATACCCGCTTAGTGATTTTGATGACATAGGACCGCACACATCGGAGTGGATGATTTCTAGAATTCTTTTGGATTTTCTTTTGCTGCGAAATGTCTTCTTTGTATTCTTTCCTTTCACACATCCTTTGCAAACCCCATCATGTTTTGCTTGGAATTCTGGAAGACCTTCAACAACTTTGCTTGCAATAGGTAGTGCTCTGTAATGCACATGTGCAAGCCTTCTATTCCAAAGTTCATTTGGCTCTACTGTGTCATGGAACAAGGCTTGTTCTAGATGGCCCTTCAATTTGTACAAGCCTCCTTCTTGTTCTCCAATCACTATCGCATCATCGATTGACTTTCCTTTTGGCCACATGATGACTTGACCATCTATGAATGCAACCCGCATTCCTTTTGCATCCAAGGCTGAAATGGATAGAAGGTTCTTCTTATGTCCTGGAACATACAATACTTCTTTCATTGTTAGAGACTTACCAGAGTCTAGCTTGTATGAAGATTCCCCACCACCTTTTATTGGATATTGGTAGTCATCTCCTAGTTTCACCTTGTGAGGTGATTCATGTTCTGACAATATTACAAAAGATTCCTTAAATCCCGTCATATGTTTGGAAGCTCCACTGTCTATAAGCCGATCATCACTACCATGAGTAATGTTTCCTGTGAGAGCTGATATCAAGACATATTCATCCTCGCTTGAAGAATCTTCACTTTCATATCTAGATCTCTTCTTGGATGGTTCATCATCCTCTGCAGCATGAGCATGATGTCTTCTTTTGTTCCTTTTCTTCTTATGAGAGTGACCCTTGCTCTTAAGACAGTATTTTGCAAAGTGTCCTATCTCATCACATGTATAACATCTTAATCTAGATAGATCCCTTTTAGGATGAGAGCTCTTACCTTTGGAGTAATGATGTTTTCTTCTTTCCTTCCTGGAGTGAACTATGAGGGCTTGATCTTCATTTCCCATCTTTTCTTCTCAGGCTGCTATTCGAGCTTCTTCTTGAGAACATTCTTCCCATAGTCTGCTAAATTTGACTAACTTCTTTCTAGCACAAATTCCTTGGATAAAAGCATCCCATGACCTAGGGACGCCATTCAAGGTAGTCATCATAGTCTCTGCATTTTCCACTTCTTCATCAACATCTTCTAGTTGCTCTTTGATTTGATAAATTATTGTGAAGTAAGACTGGATAGTTTTTGCATTCTGGATCTTCACATTCTTCAATTGGTTCCTCAAGGTCATCTTCCGATCGATGTTCTTTCCTTCAAACAATTTGGTTAGGGCATCAAACATAGCTTTAGGTGTCTTGAGAGAGGACACCTATGGAATGAGATGATCCTTAATAGAATCAGCAATGATTCTCTTTTCCATAACCATCTTCTTCTTATGCAAGGCCTTAGCCTCATCTCCCTATGGAACTAGAACCTCCTCATGAATGTAGGAGTCTAATTCATTCTCTTCCACGACCAGGGAGATCCTATACTTCTAGGCTCGGAAGTTATTAGCTCCCTCAAGATTTTCATCAAGATTGGTATGAAGAGACATCTTTAAATGAGAACCTCAAATGGAAATACAAAAGCTTTTGGATCTTACCAGGTTCAAGATGTCGATTCTGAAACTTGAGCTAAAATCCCGCAGAGCTAGTTTAGGAGCAAGCTAGGGTTTTGCTTTTCTGGAGTTTTGTCCACCCAAATGCCTTCAAATTTGATCCTAACTTCGATTTTGGGGAGGATATCAATCCAGGCCTGGGCTCACTGAAAAATTCCTCTTCTGTAAAAAGCCCTAATTTCTGACCCCAGTGACAGGTCCAAAACTGAAAAACCTCAGAATTGAATTCTGTTTCGACAGAAATATGTGCCCTAGGGAGGAGAGTAATCCCACCTTACTTTTGCTGAAAATATGTGGAGGAAGATTCACAAACTAGGAATCCCTAGTTCCCGCAGCTGCACAGTGTCTTCTTCTCAGGTTAGCTCTGATACCATGTTAGTTTTTCATCAAATAAGCTAACATTATGATCTTAGGATCATTTCATTGAGAGAATAACAAGTACAGCAATAAAACATAAGCACATCACAAGAGACAAGAGACACAAAGAGTTTTCCTCGGGGAAACCATAAAGGAGAAAACCCCGCAACTTCCTTAGAGATAAAATCAGCACCAAAACAGTAAGAGATCTCCCAACAGCAGTAGTCTTCTAGTCCCAGTATATTTCCTTCTTCACAAGTGCGCCACACTAGAGAGAGTGAATGATGAATGTGATAAATAGAGAGTCTCACTCTCTATTTATATTCTTCCATTCACTTGAAGTGTATTTTCACACGTAGGCTCGACCTAACAATTACTTACCCAACCCTACACCTTAATTAGTGTATAATAACTCGAGTGCCCCAGAACTGTGGGGACTTACCTAATGACTTGACATGACTTGTTTACATTATAGATCCTCCCAATCAGAACATTGGGGCATGACAACATGACTCAAATACATAATAGAAACATCCCGGAAAAACATTGGGGTACCATACATAAGATACATAGAAGAATACATTCCGAAGTTACATATACATCAACAGTAGTCTCTCTCTCTGATCCCAACAACTTCTATCTCACTCATGCACTCCAATGAGTGAGTGTATGTGTGATAAATAGAGAGGCTCACTCTCTATTTATATTCTTTCGTTCACTTTAATTCCACTCCAACATGTCAGCCTCACTTAACAATTACTTACTAGAGCCGAAATCTCTAGGAGTGTCTAATAACCCTAGTGCCCCATAACTTGTGGGGACTTTGCCTCCTCCAACCAACAAGGAGGGTTATCCTTAACAAAATGGTGGGGACTATTGCCCCGACTTACAATGACTCACCTAGGTTTGAATTCTCTAGGATAGTTTAATAACCGTAGGGCCCCACAATTGTGGGGACTTTAACCCTTGACCAATAGGAGGGTTACCCACAATGACTTGACATGACTTGTTTACATTATAGAAACTCCCGATCAGAACATTGGGGCATGAAATGACTCAATTACATTACAAACACTTCCCAGAATAAAAATAAGGGTACAATACATAAGATATACAAGTGAATATATTCTGAAGTTACAATTACATCAACACTCGCTCTTAACTAGGAAGGTATTCTCTTGACACAATTTATCAACACAAGTCTTCTTCTCTGTTTCATCTGGATCATCATTGAGTTCTTGTCATCTTCATCTTCAAGTCATCTTCATCTGGATCTGGATCATCACTCGATCTTGATCATCATCACTAGATCTAGATCATCACTCGATCTAGATCATCATCACTGGATCTGGATCATCACTGGATCTGGATCATCATCACTGGATCTATATCATCACTCGATTTGGATCATCATCACTGGATCTAGATCATCACTTGATTTGGATCATCACTGGATCTGGATCATCACTCGATCTGGATCATCATTGTTGGATCATCATCACGGGTGCTATCTAATGATTCTTCTCATCATAGGAAGTTCTACAGAGCCATCCCTTTTTCATGCTGGGTGTAGGCCTAGCCTCCATGTAGGTCTTCTTCAGCACTTATATCTGACCCTAAGTCAGAATGGCCCATCTAGCACTTACATTTGACCTTGACTCATCAGAAAGGACGCCCAACACTCACATCTGACCATGAGAGGAACTTAATCCCCTCACCATGTCAGAATGGCCCAACCCTTACATCTGACCATGGAAGGAACTTCATCCTCTCACCATGTCAGAATGGCCTAGCCCTTACATCTGACCTTGACTCGTTAGAATGGCCCATCTCTTAAATTTGACCTTGACTCGTCAGAATGGCCCAACACTCATATCTAATCATGTGAGAACACATCCCATAGTCATATCAGAATGGCCCTTAGTCCCAAACTGATCTTTCCTAGTAACTGGCCAGGTGCCTCCATTCTCCCAGAGAATGGCATCAACCCTTATATCATATCAAGTGGGAACCAATCCCTTAATCACATCAAAATGGCCATGCACTCACATCTAATCATGTAAGAATACATCTCATAGTCATATCAGAAAGGATCTCATCCCCAGACTGAGTATTCCTGGTAGCTGACCAGGTGCCTCCATTCAGAGAATGGCATTTAGCACTTATATATGATCATGTAGGAACCAAGCCTACAGTCACATCAGAATGGCTCAGCACTCACATCTGACATGGAAGGAACCAATCCTCTCACCATGAGAGAATGGCTCAGCCATTACATCTGACCATGGAAAAAACAAATCCTCTCACAATGTTAGAATGGCTCACGGACTCATCACTTCCCCTTGGAAGGAAACTTGATCTTGAGAGCACCAAGCTTCTCCCTGAATTACTCAAACTTCACTATGGCTAATGGCTTTGTCAACACATCTAGCTTTTATCTATTCATCTGTTGCAACATACTGGAGCTTTACTGCTCCTCTCTGTACCATATCCCTAATATAGTGATATTTGATCTCGATATGCTTTAACTTGTCATGGAACACCGGCTTCTCCGACAACTTCACACAACTCTAGTTGTCGCAATATATACAAGTAGCATCCAATTGGAGATCAAATAAATCACATAGTAGCTTCCTTAGCCAGACTGCCTCACAACTAGCTAAACAGGCTGCAACATACTCTGCTTCAGCTGTACTCAGTGCCACACAGGACTGCTTCCTACTAAACCAAGAGATCACACTTGATCCCATACTGAAGCAACACCCTGAAGTTCTCTTCTTATCGATGGAACTGCCTGCCCAATCTGAATCAACATAACCTTCTAGGTTAATCTTTTGATTCTCCTCATACTTGAGCCCATAATCAACTGTACCCTTTAGGTACCTTAGAATATGCTTTGTATCAATCAAGTGAACATGTCTTAGATTTGTCAAGAACTGGCTCAAGGTGTTCACAACAAAGGAAATATATGGTCTCATATTCATTAGGTACATCAAGGACCCAATCATCTGAGGATACATCGTGGCATCAACTGACTCTGATGAAGCAACACTCAGTAGCTTTAGGTTCGATGCAATAGGTGTGGTCATGGCCTTGCAGTCCATCATCCTGAACCTCTCAGGATCTCTACTACATACTTCCCTTGTCCCAGGGAGATTCTGCCACACCTCCATGCCTAGAAAGTAGTGCATCATATCCAAGTCCTTCATCTCAAACTCAGAAGCAAGTCTCCTTCTTGAAACTTCTGTCAGGAACAATTCATCGACATATAATAGGAGTGTCACTGGTCTTCCACCTTCAACCTTGAGGAAAAGGTTGTAATCATATTTACTCTCAGTGAATCCTAGAGTCACCAGTAAGCTATCCATCTCGTCACACCATGTCAAACCTCAAGATATTCTGTAGTCACTCCCTCTAAGGTGAAGCATCATACTCCCTATGTCTTCTGTACTCTATGCACTCTTTTCGTGAGAAGCCTCGTGCTACAAATCTTTCCTTGTATCCCATGATGTTTCCATCTACTGCATGATGGAACTACGAACTTCCCTTCATGTATCGATACTGCATCCTAGATATCATTCTTCTTGAACTAGTATTCCCTTTCTTCTTGGTTACTTCTTCATAGATGGAAGGTTCTACATCAATTGTGTCACTGTATTCGTCATATTATTCTTTATCTATCGTCTCTTGTTCTTCGGAACAAGTCTAATCCTTCTTTTCTTGTAGGTGATTATGTACGCGATCTTTCCTATAACAAGTCAAATGCATTAGTTGTATGGTTAGAAACATTTCATAAGGCATATTCATAATGGTGAATTTTTATGCATAAATATATGATCATGCAACTATTTTTTCCAATACAACATTCATCCATATCTCACGGAAACTTTCTAGATGCCTTCCATCTCCACTAGGACAACATTGAGATTGTGCACTAATCCAATATGTCAGCAAAGAGGTTTCATTCTAGATAAGTAGCAATGGAGAGTTGTATAACACCATGAGCTACTTACCCATCACATGCATATTTGTAGTATACTTTCATTAATGAAAACATTCTATCATGCATAATACATCAACTGAATATAAACAAATGTATAACAAAACAATATCATGAAATTAAAATTGAATACTTATATTTATTTGTTTCGTGGGTAGACTCCTTCTTGAGCCTTCAGCTTTATCATATTCATAATAGCATCTTTTCTTATCCAAATGATAAGATGGATAAGAGGTTCTTCAAGAGTTGAGTTCTTCATATTCCTCATTGCTTGAGGTATCTTCTTTGGATGGTGAGAGCTTGATCTTCAGTTGCTCCCATCTTCTCTTCTCTTATTATGAGTTGAGCTTCTTCTTCTTCCCAAAGTCTGCTGAAATTAATCACTTCCTTCTAGAACACATTCCTCACATGAATGAATTCCATGATCCTCGGAGTCCATTCAAGGTGGATATCACCACTTCTGCATTCTCCACTTCTTCTTCTTCTACTACAAGTTGTTCTTTGATTTGAGAGACCCTTGTAAAGTATGAAATTATGGTCTCTGCATTCTGGATCTTCACATTCTTCAACTATTCTCAAAGTCATATTCCAATTTATGTTCTTCCCTTCAAATAGCTTGGTCAAGGAATAAAACATCTCTTTCGGTGTCTTTAGGGAAGACACTTTTGGTATAAGGTGATACGTGATTGAATCAACAATGATCTTCTTGGCCTTGACCAAGTTCTTCTGGTGTAAGGCTTTTAGCCTCATCTCCCTCTGGGGCTGGAACCTCTACTTATGTAGGTGTCAAATTCATTTTCTTCAGATAGATCATATACTTCCATGCTTGGAAGTTGTCAAATTCACCAATGTTTTCATCAAGTTGATGTGATAGATCACTTTGAAATGAGAACATCAAATGAAAATAGCAAAAGATTAGATCTTGACGATTTGAGGTGTCTGTCCTGGTTTCGGAGCTGGTTGATCTAGGGTTTGTTAGAGAATCCATAATTTTAAAAACTTGGAATATTTCAGATCTGATTAGATAGAAATAAAGATACCTTCAAGTTGAGCTGTCCAATGTACTCCTTTTTTGAAAACAGTGGAGGGAAGCTCCCGAAATAGGAAGCCCTAGTTTTCCAATTTCTTCTGCAAAAATTTCTGATACTGTTTCTGTTATATCTCCAAAATTAATGCTCCTTTGTGTCTAAAACATAGTACTGAGGTAGCCTCTCCTGTCTCTGTTCCAACACCATAGGTTTCATCAGAATTGGTTTCACCAGTTGGGACTTATGATTGTTTTCCCAAGGTGACCTGTTACATGATTGTTCAGAACATCGAAGTTGTATGGACTTCCATGTGTCACGGTTTCATCTTCTAGGTCTACAACCTAGAAAAAATAAAGTGCATTCCATTCCCTTTCTGGAACATCTTCATAAATTTCATTTGGACCTTTGTAGCCCAAGATATAGAAATTCTCCCCAGGTGTCCTGTTTAGGGATGAATCCTGGAAGAGGCTGGAACCCTAACTTGGAGGGATCATATCTCCCAAAATATAGTGAATATGAGGTTGAATTGTGGATACAGTGTAAATTAGGATTTTATATTTGTCCTGTGAAAGTTTTAGCTCCTTATCCTTTTCCAATACCAAGATATAGCAAATGTACCAAACTTATTAGTTTTAGTATTTTAGGGTTTTTCCAGCTCGGGGTCAAACTAGGTTTTGAATTTCCTAGAGTTTCACCCAACCAAAAATATTGACCCAGGTCTCTAAACATTGATTTTGAAGAGGAAATCAATCCTATGGTGGGCTCACTCAAAAATTCCTCTTCTGTAAGAAGCCCTAATTTCCCGCATCAAAAATTGAAAATGCTCGAAATCGAATTCCGCTTCGACTGAAAGATGCACCCTTCAATGAAGAGTCATCCTAGCATACTTTTGCTAATAGATTGTGGAGAGAGACCCAAAAATTAAAAATCCCTAGCTTCTATAGTTGCACAATGTATTCTTCTCAGGTTAGCTCTGATACCATGTTAGATTTTTATCATTCAAGCTAGCATTATGATCTTAGGATCTTTAACTAAGAGACTTTAACTGAGAGAATAACATGCACAATAATAAAACACAAGAGACAAGAGACTTTTCCTTGGGGAAACCATAAAGGATAAAACCTCGCAACTTCCTCAGAGATAGAATCAGCACCAAAAGTAAAACTCGAAAACATAAATATGATCTCTCGATAGCAGTAGTCTCTCTCTGTGACCCCAACAACTTCTCTCTCACTCATGCGCCCTAATGAGTGAGTGTGTGTGTGATAAATAGAGAGGGTCACTCTCTATTTATATTCTTTCTTTCACTTGAATCCCACTCCAACATGTCAGCCTCACTGAACAATTACTTACTAGAGCCGGCATCTCTAGGAGTGTCTAATAACCCTAGTGCCCCACAACTTGTGGGGACTTTTCCTCCTCCGACCAACAGGGAGTGTTATCATTAACACAATGGTGGGGGCTATTGCCTCTACTTACAATGACTCACCTAGGGTTGAATTCTCTAGGATAGTCTAATAACCCTAGGGCCCCACAACTACGGGGACTTTAACCCTTGACCAATATGAGGGTTACCCACCATGACTTGACATGACTTGTTTACATTATAGAAACTCCCAATCAGAACATCGGGGCATGACATGACTCAATTACATTACAAACACTTCCCAGAATAAACATCAGGGTAAAATACATAAGATATACAAGTGAATACATTTCGAAGTTACAATTACATCAACATAAATGTCTGCCCCTATTTATTTGATGCCTGTTTCAGCTGATATTTGTGCAGGTCTATAGGTTCTCAGAGGGTTATAAGAGAGAACATTAGTACATGTATGATACAGGATGGGACCATACTTTTCTCTCGTACACCCTGTGATAGGTTGGGGAAACTGGCACTTGATGAGTAGAGTTGATGCATCGAGTAGGTGTTCCCAAAATATTATCCATGTGATTTGGCTAGGGGTGAATGGATCATAGTGGGGAAGTACCCCATTATAGACATCCTAAGATGGGGTGGGAATATTAGACCTCAGTTGCACACACTACTCTCCTAGAGGTTGAGCATCAAGAATTCCTTTAGTATTGGATTTACTTGGCCAGCAGTGAATGACCTAGGGTAGGAAAGTGCCTTCTCCTAGTCATCCTGTAATGAGATGGAGAGATAAGTCCCTGGTTACTCACTCATCTACTCATGACTTAAAATTGGGTAGTTCCTTGTCCCAACCATCTTGTGACAGGATAGGGAGATTAGTCCCAAGATTGACTCCCTCGGTTAGAGGGAAGGTTGAGTTTGCTCCCAAACAATCTGAGAAGGAGTGGGGAGGTTGGATCCATAATTATATCCCTCACTGAGAGGGAAGGATGATTACACATATACCATGCATTCTACCAATCACTCCATGAGGAGTGAGGTAATATCTGGGATATCCTGAGATGTGATGGAGAGGCCAATGCATTATGCCAGAAACTTTATAGAGTGCGGATATCTCTCAAACATCTTGAGATGGGATAGAGAGGGAAACACATGCTCCTGGACACTCTATAGAGTGGGGATTTCTCTTGAAAATCTTGAGATGGGGTGGATAGGATAGTGCACACTAGTACTCTTATATGGACTCACCGATGCACTGGTTGAGTTGGTGCATGTTTCACAATGGATTGGGTTGATCTACGGCATGTTGAGCACATGCATTTTCCCCAACAAATTGGGTTGAGATGAGGCATGTTGAGTTAGTGCATGTTTTGATGGAATGGGTTGAGCTGACGCATGAGTGACACCTTGATGGACAGGGCATGGTTGTGGAGCTAGTGCATGTTCTCTAATGGAATGGATTGAGATGATGCATGTTGACACTTCTCGATAGACTGATATTGTGTTAGAAGAATTTCATTATGATATAGAGATGCCCGAGACAATTGAGATGTACATATGTTATGGATATGTGTTCTAGTATGATGATATTGATGATTCTTCCCTGGCTAATAGGGAGTATTGGTGTAGTAGTTGCATGAGGAATCCTCCCATAGGGCCCAAGAAATCATAATAATAAAATGTATTTTATTGGTTCATAAAATAAGTCAAGCCCACTTAAGAAGACAAGTCAACTCAGTTAGAAAATTAAAAGGCAACAACATAAAGTATAAATAGAAGGGCACATCCTCTCATTTTAGAAACACAACAACAAGCAAGTTCAATCAAGCTAAGGATAAGTTCACTACTGCAGCTAGGAGACATATTTTTGGGGTTCACGTTGGAGAAGTTTCTCTTATATTTTTTCTTGGGATTTATGCTACTACTATCTAGATGTACATTGATATCTATTGGAAGGTGTGAGCTCGGGGGAGACAATAGTGTTGCATTGTCTATGGTTGGGAGGTGATATATTATCACCTTGGTTAAATAAGTCCACATTCATTTTTTGTTTTTGTCCTTGGTTATTCGTTTAGTGACCATGTTTATTATGCCGCTGTTTTTATAAAAATCTAACAAAAATATCTTATATCAACAAAGTTCATTACACAAAAATTAAAGTATGAGATTTCTCTACTGAATAAGTCCAACTACATGAAGGTGCAATCTCATTTTACCCCTACTCCCTACCTCCCCATCACTCTTCATTCCCCATAGCCCATCTATATACTAGTGCGACAGAAATTAAATTAACAATAAATAATAGAACATGTAGATTCCATAAGAATGATAATTTACAAAATGGTACCAAATTTCTGTGGGAAATGATGGACAAGAGTTATTTCCCACTTTGGAATGGGGCCAAGCCTTGTAATATGTAGCAAGGCCTCAGTATTTGGATCCTCTTGGTGGTAGTGGGTTGTGACCCAAGTGATCTTGCAAGAGATTGTTAGAGGGAAACAAAATAAAACTGAGAAAATGGTAACAAAACTAAATAAAAATGACAAAGGGAGTATAGGATGCAAACTCTAACAATAAATGTGAGCCACATTAGAGGAAATTTCAACTCAAAATGGGCCTTTTAACTTTTATTCAAATTCCATGTCATCATGTGTTATCCAATGAAATTGATTTAAATTTGAAATACCGTATAGGTCTTAAACACTTTTTTAATATAAATTTGGGGATAGTTATCATAAAAAAAACTACTTTTTTGTTTGTATTTTTGACATATCTCCCTGTGTTTTTAGTCAAATTTTGATCGGGAGAGCTCGTTGGATGCGGAATTAAATTCTGCATCCAACGAGTACCCACTCATCATATTTTTTATGGACCCCGCTACCCCAAAAACAAGAAATACCTGAAAAAATGGAATGATGACATCATCATTCCATTTTTTCAGGTATTTCTTGTTTTTGGGGT
>LPNX010087734.1:467144-583899 GCA_001517045.1 Pseudotsuga menziesii
CCCTATTTTGAGTTGAAATTTCCTCTAATGAACCACTTGTATATGCCCAATGGTTAAGCTAGTACAACACTCTGGAGATGTGAGCTCCAAAAGGAGGTAAAAAATCTTCCTAAGGGAGGCATTTCTTACCCAAACTTGTTTTCAAAATGGTTAAGGAACCAAACGAGAAGAACACTTGCCCCTTTAAGAGAGGAGGCAAGAGAGCTTTGAGAATGCTTGAAAAGAGGGAAGAGGTGAGCTAAGAGGAAGCTCAATCAAAATCCCAACAAAATAAACTTACTCAGAATTCTTCTTACAATAAGCATGCCCATGGATTTCTTTTATAGGCCAAGAGTTGGCCAAGAAATGACAAGATCATAGTGTGAACTCAATAATCCATGTTTTGGCTCCAAAGTACACCAAGAGGCCATTTAAGGAAACCAAGTGTGTGGATGGTCAAAATTTGAATTCATTTGAGTAAGTCGAGCTTTCATGAGCCTTCAATGCACCATTGGTGGGTGAGATCCCACCGTTTGTGTTAGTCACATGGATCTCGAAGAAATTTATGCGCTGCAATATGGGTGTTGTTATGGAGTAGTGCACTGTAGCATAAGTAAATAGATTTTGGTCATCCAAATGATTTTTTTACTTGTTTTGATACTGGTTAAGAATCTAGTATCATTAATGTCAGTTTACATTGAGTAATTGACATTCATCAACCACCGTTGTCACAAGTTCAAAGGTAGATGAAGATCGGTTTTAAATATGAAGGGGCTAATATATCTCTTGATATCATTTTTTTCAAGAGTTTGTCATTGTTGCTGAATA
This sequence comes from Pseudotsuga menziesii, assembly GCA_001517045.1. Taxonomy (NCBI): domain Eukaryota; kingdom Viridiplantae; phylum Streptophyta; class Pinopsida; order Pinales; family Pinaceae; genus Pseudotsuga; species Pseudotsuga menziesii. The sequence continues at coordinate 467,952 of LPNX010087734.1, forward strand.
CTTGAAGAATCCAGGAAAAAGTTAAAGTTCTAAAATGATCCATAATAATAAAGTAGTTTTTAGGTATTTTAGAAAATATGGAATTTTTCACAGGTACTTGATTTTTGTAACATAGCTAGCATAACCTCATGTAGAAACATTTTATCTCCTTGTAGGAAGACCTGGGAAGGTCTACAATAGTTTCTGGGCATTTTTCTTGACCTCCAAGTAGAGCGGCTCATGATAGTGACATTGATCAAATAACTCCTTCTGCTGAAGCACATCTTGGACATTTGCAGGATACTTCTCTGTCTCCTTTCTCCACATCTGAAGCAGCAATAGTTGAAGGCCTGTACTATTGTTCTGCAACTCCAGGTCTTGCAAGAGTCCAGGGCCTTAGGCACATAGTCTTCACAAACATTTGTATCAACTGTAGGTGCATCTCTTTTAAGGAATCCAACTCCATATGCTCATCTAGTCAAGGCGGGATTAACTAGTCCTTGCCCATTTGCAAAATTTGGGTTATATGACAAAGAAATCATTGTTAACCAGGACTCATTTAATGGATTTTCTTCTAAATCCATAGAGCTTGCTATTGCTTTTTTAGGCCTTAGTTTATTATCTAATGGAACAACGTCCACTAGTGAGAAAAAACATGGTAAGTCACAAAAAGAGCATGAAATTATAGAATCTCAAAATGACCATTTCCATAGCCAAGTTTCTTTACCAAAATCCACAGTGTTGACATTCAACAAAATCATACGTTGATTTAGTTAAGTCACCCATTTTGACAGAGCAACAACGACAGTCCTCTGGCTTCAATCAAAATAGTAGAGGACTGACTGACATGAATATGATCTCCATGACTTCCAAATATCAAGTTAGAGGTGCCCTCTTAAATCAACAGTCTGCCACTGTTACACCTAGTTTGTATGTTGCCACATCAGTTGCTGGGATTCCTAATGGGGATTGCTACAATGGGTAATATCATAGTCCACATATTCCAAATATATGTACTCCTAATTTTTTCTTTGGTGGATATCCAATCAATCCAATGTTGTTACAACCCATGATGGCCAGCTATGTTGCACCTGGTGCCTTGGATCCCACATTTGACAATATTTCTGTAGTTGCTGGCATGGATCCAAGATTAACTCCTGGTAACCTTACTGGAGGCACATCAGGAGGCAACATAGACCTACAAAAATTATATAGATTGAGTGGGAAAATGGGAGTTGGAATTCATATGCCAATCATGGATCCATTAAGCATGCAACAATTGCAGAGAATTGTAGAATATGCTGCATAGATGGGCACATGTTTGAATGATCATTCTATGTCAAGGAATTTCATGGGTGGTGAACCTACTTGACTGCTTTGCTTGCTCAATAGCAGTTGCAATATGGTATGGTGTATTTGGGAAAAGTGGCAATGCTATTCCAGGTTGATATGCAAGTCCTTCCTGTGGCTTTTCCATGCCATATCCAGGTAGCCCAAATGGAAGTCCTATTCTTCTGGGTTCTCCTATGGCATCTGCAACTTCACCCATTAGACATAATGAATGAAATTCTCGTTATTCCTTTGCTTCAAAGAGTTCACTTGGGGGAGCTTGATAGTCCCAAAATTGGGGTGATATAGAGGAATGCTATGGCTCTTCTTTGCTGGAAGAGTTTAAGAATAACAAAAGATGATCTTTTGAATTGTCAGATATTGCTAGACATGTTTTTTGAGTTCAAGTATCTTGATTATCACTCCAGTCCATGATTTATATATAGTTTATTTTTATTAAGTGAAACTAATTTTGAAGTGTTTGGATATAGTGTTGATCATATTGGAAGCCGTTTTATTCAACAAAAGCTTGAAATTGCAAGTCCCGAGGAGAAGAATATGATTTTTATGGAAATCTATCCTCAAGCATTAATTCTCATGACAGATGTTTTTTGGAATTATGTTCTGCAGAAGTTATGTCTTGCTTGACTACACACCAGCCGGTAAATCATAATGGTAATATGCTTTTCTTTTATGTTTTAATTAGGTGGCTTCATAACAGGGACTTCAAATTGGTTATGTCTTATTTATTTTATTTATATATCAAGCTAAACATGGTTTCTTGCCTTGATTCTAGGCCCTTACATGCAAACTAAAATTCTTACTCCTATTCTGAAATGAAAGTGCCTCCTCTGTACACAAGTTGAAAAGTAGAGTACCCTCCTACATGATCAAGGCTTCTTTAGTTAAAAAATCTGCTTGAGTGTTGAATTCACAATAAACATGAGTAAAAGGAATATACCTAAAAGTGTCTTTTGACTCCTTCACTTGATTCATAATAGCGTTTAGACCCAGGTTTCCAATGCTGCACTGTTGATTTGTCCAATCCCTCATGAGTTTTGAGTCACCAAAGACTTGGAAGTGCTCCAAATCTCTTTCCTCTGTAGCTTTTAACAAAACCCATAGAGCATAAAGTTTTTCCCTATTGTCTTTCCCAGAAGTGTACTTTAAATGGAAAAGAGACAAAAAGTTCTTCCCTATCTAACTTGTCTAAAAGCATCAAAATAGTAAGATATAAGAAGAAAAAAAGACAAGAGAGAGGAGACAAGATTTACATGGTAAAATACCAAGGTGGGGAGACATCCATGGAAATAGGCCTTCTATTCTTCTGGTAAACTCTCCAACTTACAACACTTGAGCTCTCCACACATGCATACACTACTCACTCATCCATTTGATCCTCCTCCACCTCTATTACATAAGGTAGAGGGAAAGGAGAACAAGTCTCAGGATGTATGTGGGATCAACTCACTTTATGACTTAGTGAGTTATTGAAGAATAAGAAGCCCAATAGTCTAATTATGACTCACTATGTTTACAAATGCCTTATTATAATGACAGGATGTACAACTATAAATGAGAACACTAGACTAACATTATCCACATTCGTGCACTTCTATCTTGTTTTTTGATAATCAGAATACAAATGAATCATCAAAATTCCAAACACATTGAGACTATGATGCATTATGTTGGTTATCTCCGTGCTCATGGACAATTTGTGTTAGTCTTTGGTCCTTCCATAGATCTGTTTGCTAATATCTTCACAAGTATTTTATGGATCCCACCTTCACCAGTGTACAAACACGAATCGGTATATGCAAGATGCATTAAGTGGGGAAACATGATGTATTGTAATGTATTATCTCCATGGTTTACTACTCATATCATGGGATTTGTTGAGATAATGTGGTACTCTTCACTTTAGGTCATGTATTGATCCATTGTACTAAGTATATCTTTATGGAGCTTCATATAGGTAACTTAACTTACCCATTTATTGTATTCTCTATAGTTGACTATGTCAGCCTAGTCACCCTCTTGAGGTTGGTGCCATAGCCCTAAAAGATATTTAAAATACAGAGACACACTCATCATTTCCATCGAACTCATTCAAGTGAATTCATCCATTCTTCGCCTAAGGGTGTCTTTAAACAATTTGGTGTACTCGTGGTATTTTTGCTCTATTTGTGTGGTTGATTATTCTTTGACGAAGATATGGTATGTGAACATCTTTCTTGTGATAAGGGCTGTCATAAATCTGCTGGTTTGATGACTGGATAAGAATTTTTGTTGAAGAGATCACTGTGGATAAACTATCTTCATATGATTTCATCATTTGGTGACAGAAGCGTTGTCTCTAGATATCATTTTGAGGATCCCTTAAATGCTGATCTCCTTTGGCAATATTTCTGCAGTGTATTTGGAAGATAGCAATCCATAAATAGATCACTTCAAATTTGGGTTCATATCATGTTCTGTGTAAACCACTATAACATTAAATTCTAATAAAATATCTATACCTGTTGTATGAGAGAAAATGTATCTAGAATGTTCTTGTTGTATCTTGGAACTAGGAACTTTTGTTGTTTGACTTACTATACTGAACTCTCCTTAAAAGTAACCTCTACAATGCCAGAAAAAATAACCTTATGATTTGTTTTGTTTTTAGATTTGATGTATGTGTAATTTTCATATATCTTATCTCAAAGTTTTTTTTTGTTTAATGTATTTTAAACATTCAATTTTTTGTCTTATACCCAAAATATCCAACCCTTATTTACAGAGTATTCTTGTTTTGCATCCTTGTAGTGTGCAATTTCCATATTTGTTATTGTCTTAAGACCTCAGTATTTGTTATTTTTCCTTCTCAGACCATTGTTGCACCTCTCTAATGTCCTCTTTATGCATTATTTAATTGCTTATTCTGCCTCATAATTGATAATCATGTTCTCTCCTTATCTTTTGAGGCAGGACAAAATTGATTTTTAGTGCTAGGTTTTTATTGCAGAAATATCTATTGCTTCAGTCAACAGTCTGGGAAGCTTGAACATCTTATGAAGGTATGGCATATGTAGGGTAAGATCATTAAGTTGTGTTAATCAAGCTGCACCTATGATTGATATTATGGAAAGTCAAGAAAATATTTGGTAGATTCAATGAATGAGCATATTTTAATTATAGTTTATATCCACTAAAAATGGCCATTCATGGTATGAGCTGTGTATTTTTAATAGGAGGAATGCGAAGATGAGGAGATTTCAGTTACTCCATAATTTGGTCTCTATGGAAGGAATAATTTCGTGTTGCCTCAGCCTACCTTTTCAGCAGACTGGGTCAGGTTTGAGATACTCAAACATAACTTATATTTTGACGAGGGTCATACTTTTCAGTGGAGCTTATCTGACATAGAATACTTAAAGAGCCAATCAAAGTGGCGACTTAGATATGTATTGCAGATGTTTTAATATTTTACTTGCATAGATGCAGTGTAGTGACATGGGTGCATTGTTCCAATATTCGGTTGTGCTAAGTTGCTAACATACTACCATGCTCCCTTGGCATGTGCACTTTCATTGTGGACACACAACATAACATAATGTGGACGAGCTAGCATGGATGGACAGGTTAACAATTCATCGAATGGAGGAGTCCAATGGCGATAGTGGATTTTCTTCCTTTTTTCCTTATTTAAAATGAAGACCTACAATTGAGAGAAATGTAATTGCAAGTAAAATTCATGTATCATAAACATAATCCTGAGGAAAATATCATTTTTGAAGCATTTATAAATACGTTTTTCCTAGTTTTTTTCTATAATAAAGGATGCATTGATGAGTTACACTTATTATATGTTTTCTTGATATCTGATACATCCCTGTTCACATGTTATTTATCAGTGTTAGGAAATTTTTAAATTATAGTTTATATCCACTAAAAATGGCAATTCATGGTATGAGCTATGTATTTTTAATAGGAGGAATGCGAAGATGAGGAGATTTTAGTTACTCTAGAATTTGGTCTTTATGGAAGGAATACTTTATTGTTGCCTCAGCTAACCTTTTTAGCAGACTGGGTCAAGTTTGAGATACTCAAACATAACTTATCTTTTGACGAGGGTCATACTTTTCAATGGAGCTTATTTGACATAGAATACTTATAGATATTCTAGATTTCCCAAGTGAGTAAAATTCTGGTCATTTTGTTGTCTTTAGGTACCAATTATTGGCATCTTCATATCTTGTGCTTCTGTGTGTTTGTTGATATGAAGTTCCTCAAAAAAATAAGTATATGTTTGAAATTTGAATGCCTCGACTTGGAATGGGATTTTCTTTTGCTAATATTTAATTATGCTTTAAACAACTTACCAATTTACAAACTTGCAATAGACAAGAGGGAAAGTTTTGTTTCTAACTCTTTGTTTTTGATGTAGTGATGGCATTGGGCTTCGAAATCCTTTCAGGAAGGACTCTTCTTTGGACTATGAGAATGATAGTGATGAAGAATGGGAAGAGGTACTGATCACTAAATATCTTTGGTAAGAGTATTTGTAGTATTTTTATTAACTTTCTTACTTTGCTAAAATTTTTAGGAAGATCCCAGGGAAAGCCTTTCTGACTGTGACAAGGATGATTAGAAAGAAAAGAATGAGGTTTACATAGATAAGTTTAAATATGAGGAAGATGATGAAAATGATGGGTTTTTTGTACCTGATGGATATCTTTTTGAAGATGAGGTAAATTCTACAGAAAAAAGTTGTTTGATGGGGTTCTTTATGGAGTACATAAAAAGTGTTTGTTGTTATTTTAGTGTTTCCTATTGCAATGTCCAAGTTTTAGTTGGGTTAATTGAAGGTTCATCCCCTTGTTTTAGTGTTTCTTGTTAGAATTTCCTAGTTTTATTGGGTGTAATTGAAGGTTCATTCTCTTGCATTGTTGCTGGAATTTCCCTCAAAAGAAGGGTTATTATAGAAGTATATAAGTTGAAAGCAATCATTTAATTACTTAGGGGATGTATATAGTTGAATATATTTATTGGCCCTGATGACTATTAGTAATCCGTCGAACTGCACATCTAATGGAGTTGTAGGAAGGGATCCTGACGGAGCAGTTGCTATAAATGGTTGTTATATTAACCTTTTATTATTATTATCTTCTACAACCTCCCTATGGGCTATAACCTCTTCCTCTTTTACCAAACTTACATCATTTCCCTCTCCTTCAAAAATTTCTTTAAAATCTATAGCAATCTTAATGTTGTTCTCCTTTTACTTATAGCCTCAATGGGGTTGCTTCTTCCTTCCCCTAATCCACACATTCATAAACAAGAAAAGTGTTCATTAAACTCTTGTCCTCATGGGTATGTCCTCCAGGGACTCTACATACTTGGATGCACAATAGATGATTGTTGCATTATCATCCTTTTCCAACTCTAGTAGAACTTCAAATACCTACTACTCATCATTTTCTCTCAGCTCCCTTACATGGATATTTAGATTTACCTCCTCTTCACAGAAGGTTTCCTCAATATCTTCTATTTTGACACATCAATGTTGTAATATGTAGAACATTCAATGTACATAGATCCAACTTTAGGATATTCATCAAACACTTTAAAATGCATTTAAGATGTATTTTGATAATGATGATCCAATTGATGGACAACCTATAATTTTTTATCTATTTTGTATATTCCATTGGAATTCCTATGCATAATATTATTTATGTAAAATGTTTTAATGACATTGAATGATAAAACTACATTTCATGGTATTATATGTATAATTTATATTCATTTTGTTTGTATTTTTAATATAGTACTATGTTATAGTTGTAAAAAAAAAAACTCTCTCTTTTTATTAGTATTTTATTTATGTGATTGTTATATTTTTAATTATATATAAGTTTATGAGAGTTCCTTAAAATGTTTAAAGCACATGCTTATATTTATTTCATTATTTCAATAAGCTAAAATACATGTTTATCTTTAAAAAGCATTCCAATTTTTCTTGTGCTAATTTTATTTATTTCATTGTTTCAATAATTTACACAATACAATGAAAAGCATTACATTTTTCCTTATGCTAATTTTAGTTATAGGGAAAATTGTACATAGCTCTCAGGAATTAGTTTATCATAAATACTAGTTACTGGTAAGTTGTAATAGTAATAATTATGTAGTTTGTAGATTGCTATCTATCATAAATTTGTTTGAATATCATCATTGTCAAGCAATAAAAACTTCTTAAAGGGTTTTAGCTCAATGGTAGAGTGCCTGCCTAATTATAGGCAAGAGGTTGGTGGTTCAATTCCTCTGTGCCCTATCATAAATTTGTGACTACAAAAACGACTAAATTCGCATATATACGACTATTAGTAGCTAATTTCCCGTATCTTAGTCGTATTTAGCTTAGTAATTAATATGTTAACATCTAGTAGTTTATTTAGTCCTATATTTGGTCATTAATTATTGCAATCAGTGACTAAATCAGTGACTAAATCAATGACTAAATATGTGACTAAATCAATGACTAAATCAATGACTAAATCATTAACTATCAATGACTAAAACAATGACTAAATCAATGAATAAATCATTGACTATCAATGACTAAATCATTGACTAAATCAATGACTACTAAGTCAAGCTATTAATGACTAGTGAAATACGACTAGCTATAAGATAGTGGAAATTATCTACTATTAGTCACCGACTCAAAAATAGTAGTTTATAGCCTTATTTTAGTCATTAATTTCTCATTTTGTACTAGTGAGAAGAATCGGATCAAGGTTTCATGAGGTTTCAAACTTGAAGAGAAGGTATACTTGTACTTGTTTTCAAGATTAATAAAGATGTGATGTCCTTCTTCTTCCCAAATCATTGTTCAATGTGTGATTGAATCTCTGTTTATGATCAAATGTTGATGTTAATTAGATTATTATTTCATGTTTATTTTATTATCATTGCTTTATATGTGGTCATATTGGTTTGAGGAAGGTATAATTCATTTTGGAGGTCTCTTGGAGAAAGAGAAGCAAGAGTAGCAAGAAGATGATTAAAGGGTTGCTTGGATCAAACTTTGTTTGGCTAAGGTATGAACCATTCTAATCTCTCAAACTTGCTTATATATGCTTGCTGAACATTGTGCATCTCTCTTTCAACCCCAGTACGTTGATGGCCTCTTAAATCCTAGACATAGGAAACTTTCCTTTACAACACATATTCAATTTATAAATGCTCCTGAGTTATAAGCCAATATAGATGCTTGGAGTTTAAAGGTTGAAAAATTTCTGATCACCAATCTCGATTGATGACAAAGTTTAGTTACTAAACGGACAACACACTTAATAGAATCGAGTCTTGATGCCTATTTCTGTGCAATGTAATCAGTTAGCTTCATTGATCTCCGCATATATAAACTATTATTTTTCCTCTAGATATAAAATCAAGTGATGTTCTATCTTACTCATTTTCTTGGAAGCAATATATTACATTATTTTTTCTATTTTACGTTTTCATGATTATCCCAAAATAGAACTATTTCAATTATGTAGGTGATGTGACATCATTGAAAAATCAATGTTTTAACTTAAGAAACATATTAAAATATAAAATGATGTTGGCAAAGAAATCCATGGCCCTGGTGTACATTGAGCCTTAAAATTGAATTGTTATATTTAGACAAGTTTGTTGTACAAATAATATTCTGGACCTGTAACATAATTACATGGACGTAATTACAGTGTTCTTCACACTTTCAAATCAACAGGTCTACATGTTGGTGTTGTAATTACACTCCAAATACAACCTCCAATGCTCGATAGCCAGCACTAATCAATATTATTACCTAAAAATTGCAGAAGAATTGTCTCAACCTTAAATATGAAGGAGGTGTTTGCACTAGCAGATAAATCAACCAGACAAATGATTGGCTAACAATGAAAATACTATGCAATTACAAACATAGGATCCATCATCCATGATTTAAGCAACAATACTGGATGACGTTTGCTTTCCTTTTGCGGAAAAGGTCAATTATACAGTGAACCCAGGTTGTCACCGTATCAAGACAGATGAGCCAGCATTCTTAATATCTTTCATTGCGAGGACCATAGACAGGTATCTGTATGTATGCAATCTGCTAGTCATCAGATCATCTCAAATGCTTCACAAATTCGTGTTCTCTATAATAGATACCCTGTAATAGATTCGTGTCCTCCATAGTAAATTCCCTGACAATAGTTTATGTTGCCAAGAAGTTTTGCAGCCACATATAATCGTCACTTCCATTTTATGTTACCCAGTGACTATTTTCTTTGCAATTTTTGTCTCTTCAGTTCTCTCTCCCTCTCAGCCCTTTCCTCTGCCTCAATTAGAGCCAAATCCCTTTCATCCTCTTCCCTAGCAATTTTTTCACTGCAAATACAACCATGCAAAAAACAATAAGTACAATGTTCAAGTGCATCTTCAATGATCGAAGAAATAAAACAAGAAACTTATCTACTTCACAAAGGAGAGCACTAAACATTACCTCCTCCTCTCTTTAGCCTATATAGTACTAAACCCAACCTCCATGTCATGGTCATCATCATCATCCATTTGCTTATATTTATTTGGATTATACCTAAAAGCATTAAGCAATTATTAGGATCAATAAAGGCCAAGAAGACATTATAATAAAACCATAGTAACAAAAGATCAAGGGATAGATTTCAATCATGTTAATAGTATTTCACAAGGAAAAAAAGTAAAAGAGACATTACCCAAACATCTGTCTGATGAGGCTACTAATGTTTCCCTCATGTTCTATATCATCATAGTCATCATCTAAAGGCCTCCTCTTCTTGGGACGGTCATAACATGACTCACAAGATAGAGGGGACTTTGAAGGCTTTACCTGTAAGATGAAATAAGAAAAGGAGATCTCAATTTAAAATGTGATAACAAGATGACATTGAATTGAGATCAGAATGCAAAAACAAAGAAGTTCAAATCCGAGATTGAATAGATCAAACCTAAGACTTGGGCAGCAGTTTTGACGGTAGTCTTGGTGCTGGTTTTGGTGCCAATTTGAGTGGGACTTTTGTTCCCAATTTTTTCACTGGTTTGGACAATGAATTTTCCATCACTGGAGGATTTATTTTCTCTACTTGAAATGTCTGCGATGGAGCCTTAATAGGGACTGTCTTCTACATATTTGTAGGTTGGGAGTTTGATAAACATTGTTGATCCTTCCCAAGTTTGCTACCATTTAGTAAAGGTTCCTTTCTCTTAACAATATCTGAGTTTACACCCTTTACAACATTAATCCTTGGAGTTACATCCTTTGCACCATTTCTCCCTTGGTTATGCAAGGAACCATTAGCCTGAATAATAGAACGCCCCAATCCGGATCTCGGTTTACCTGCTTGATTCTTTGGATTAGATGATCCATTTAGACTAGAACGTGGAGATATTGTATTTGGACTAACCTTGGAAAACATTTGTCTAGAAGGTTTTACCATGCCTTTAGTTTCCTTGGAAGAAGGTACTGGCTTACTGGATGTTGCATATTTCTTTAATGCCCCCGTAGAATTTTTCCCAATTGTTTGTTTTTGTTGAACATTACCTATAAAAATAAATGATTTCAACGATTCATAAAAAATGTTTGAGCTAAAAAAAAATGGGTTATCTCAATAATTACAAAATTGGCCTTACTTGGTATGGATTTGGTAGCAAATTTAGGATCAGACGTGGACCCTTTATCAGGTACAAGAATTTCAGCATTGTCACAAAAGAGGAAGGAATAGTCCCTTATTACTTTTAATTGCTGTGCTTTTGTCTTGGTATGTAAAGGAGAACTTGTAAATAGAGGCAAATAGATTGTGAAAAAAGATACTTTTCAAGAAACCATACAATAATCGTAAATCCAGGAATGAGATAAATCAAGGAAAAAATTTAAAGATGCTCTTTTCATGTATTATCACACAAAGAATGGCTGCTCTAAAAACTAGTTTGACCCAATAGCATACCAAATTCTAACTGTTTCCATTGCATTCTAGTTTTCATGCATACCTCATCAACAACCTTGCGTGGAGTTGGATCTTTGTCTTAATATTTTGTAACTAATTCAGGTTCAGATACCCAGATCTGCTAATTCTTCCTGGTCTGATCCCTACCTCAAATGCAGGTAGGTTCAACTTGGAACTGACCAATGCAGATCAAACCTGGTTTGACCCAATTTGATTGGTGGGCTTGGGCGATACAAAAACCCCACCGAGCCTTGAAAAATATGCCATGCCTGGAAAATTATAAATTTTGGTTTTTGGGTATTATCAAGCTCATTCTTGTTCCTAAGCTGTTATATTTATGTGATATTTTCATATTTCGTCATATGATTACAGATTTGACTTTGAGTCTTGAGTCTTGACAACATATAGTTTGAACACTTTTTTTGTTTTGGTTCATGAATCATAATTTCATGCCATTGTCCATGACAGTTATGAAACTTGATGAATGATATTATAATTTATGATTGATTGTAAGTTGTAATTGTATGATATACTTGGATATGCTATTTTTGCATTACCTTCAATGCGTTTGCTTTATATTCTAAATTGAAATAAGTTACAAGTATATGGATTTGATATGGATCTAGATCGTTTGGATTTGGATATGGATCCGCCAATTGTTTGAAAATCCAGGATCCACATTTGGATTCAGGTATTAATCTTCTAGTTTTTTTAAAATCCAGGATCCACATACAATATGGAAATGACAAGTACAAATAAATATATAAATATTTTTATAATAAATAAAAAATTAGAGTTAAGAATCAAAATCATCCAGGAACCGCAAAATTAGAACTATAACTTATAAAAAAATGAGAATTCTCATGCATATTACTATTAGCCATCCATGTAAGATAACTGATAATTTCACAAGTTAACACCATCATTGATAATTATTAATTTTGAAGACCATTTCAGCGTAAGCATGAAGCATGTCATAACAGGGCTCATATCATTAGTGAATAAAGTGGTTTTCTTTAATTCTATTGTAGGACTAAATAACAGTGTGGGACCTGGGTGAAGTGAGCAACAATGTAGCACACAATGATAGATTAGACCTTGACCACGATAGATCAAACCTTCAGAGAAAACCTTGATAGATAAGAACTTGAGAGCAGATATTGACATAAGAATAAATCATATCTTGAATAGGAATGAGGTTTAGGGTTTTGGAAGTCTTTCAATTAAAAATTGATTGTTTGGTGGATTGGTGGGTCAAAAAAGCACTGGAATTTTCAGAATCTATTTCAAATTTTTGGGATCCATTTCATTTATGATTTTACACAGTATCCATTTTATGGGCTTAGCATCCATTTCCTTCTGGAGGGGATCCACTCCCAAGCCAGATCCTACACACAGGAGTGGCAGATACTGTAACACAGATTATATTGAGTTTTATCTTCTTTTGTCTGAGCTAATTCCAAATACAAAAAATAGCCCCTGTACCTCATATCTAGGCAGTTTTGGGCCCTATAACAGCAAGTTACAACAATAATTAAGCCAATATGGGTATTTTTTTTAACATCATTGGGTGTGTTTCACCTTTTAGCAGCCTCGGCATTCAATTTCAGCCATTTTTGTGGATGTGAGGTAGTTATGGGCACAAGTTAGGACTATCCATGATGTCCTCCTAGAGCAGACAATGACAATATCTGAGGTATGGAAAATCTAAGAGAAGAAATCCTGGTTGCGCTGAGTGGATTTTGGACCTCAAGCCCCAAGCCATGAGGCAATAAGTGTAGCTATTAAAAATTTAGTCCAGTTAGGTGCAGTGGTTTATGGCCAAAAAGGCCTAAAAAAATTAACTGAATCTAGTTTGAATCTCGTCAAGATGGGTGTAGAACCTCGATTAGGGATTTTGAGTTTTGTGGGTGTTGTTGGGTCGACAGCTGCTACAAATGCAACCCATAGCTTACAGATGGTACAAGACAGGTTGTCAACTTTTCAATATTTGAAGAGACCATGTTAGGATCTATGTATTGCTGTTTTTTAGCTAGTTATTATTTAAGGTGTGTTCTATACTTCGACTGATTACAATTGAGGAGATAAATAAAAAGGGAAAATATAATTTTTGAAAGGGAACTAAATACATAAATAATGTGTGCTTTATTTGTGTTCCTGGAACTAATTCCAGAAATAATGAACAACTCAAATTCTCTTCCAAAAACGAGTAAACAGAGCTCTATCAAGAGCAAGAGCTTAAATGATGTAGGTCAATAGTCTCTAGAAAAGGTTCAAATACGAACAAGCATATTACAACAAGCAATCAAGGGGAACAATGTTGTAGCGGGAATACACAAGTCCAAACAGCAAGAAAAATGGAAGCCAAAACCAAATACTTCTGATAAAGGTATGTCTCTACAAATCCTTTCTTTTGATTTGGTTTTCACTTAGTGATTCTTTTTATGTGCTTTTCTATTTGTCTATAATATGCTGCACTTGTTATATTTTCATTCAAACTTTTGTTCTTTTGTGTGTCTTGCATTTCCATCAAGAGCATAAATCATTGTGCTTAATTCTTAAAAAAAATTTACAATGATGTCTTCCTCCTTTGTGTTAGAGGGTGATGCAGTACAAGGAAAGTTCAAGAATGAAAGTGAGCTAGAGGTACATAAGCCTCTTAAAAAGGTCAAGTCCAGAGCAGCAGTTGATGGCTCTAATGGTGAATTGTCAATAGTTCCTAGAGAATCAAGAAAATCCGATAACGTGCATGGACCACCGATGTGTGGTGTGAGACCTATTGCGTCTAATGGATTTATAGGAAGGGATATCAATGGAGCAATTGCTGCAAGTCCTATTAGAAGAGACCATGTGGCTATGGATTGGACCAGCCTATGGAGCAGACAGGGCACGGGATATAGTTCTACAGTACAATAAGTGGGCAAGCAAAAAGTGAAACCTGGAACTCTATGAAGTGGGTGGAAGTACATTTTATCCAAGCAGAGCAAGTGGTTCATCTTGGGGCATTTTCAAGGTATGTATCAATAACTAGTAGGATAATTTTTGAGAATCAACAACTTTGAAGTGGGGATCATGACTTAATTTTTCACTCTTGTGGGATGTATGTTCTATTTATCTTAATTGAAATGTATAGATTTTGTATTAAAAGAAAGCTGCAGATGCACTGTAAAAATAGTTACTACATGTATTTAGGGAGTGTAGTCACGAGAAATTAAAATATATGAAAATTGACAGATGTCTGTCTACAGTGAGCATTACCCTTACATTTTTCTTCACAAAACTGAGTCTCTTACTTCAATATAAATGCCCTAATACTATTATCGAGTAATAATAGATAAAACCTTTTTCACCTTGCCCTATTCTTGTGGTGATGGATCTACAACTACCATTTGTAAGTCAGCTGCCAAAGTCCCATTATTCACCAAAGGAACTTGATACTTATCTAAATAAGAACTCTCAGATTCATCTGCTCTCTTCATTCATCATGATGAAGTATCCATAGTTATCACAGCCCCTTGATAAGAGAAATACAAAGGTTGTACACATTCTATTGTGTGTTTTATATCATCATTTTTTATTCCAGATTCTTCTTTATTATCTATGTCAATCTCATCAGTGGACATGTTTATGTTTTTGCAGTCTATAAGAAACCCGAATAGCTTTAAACTTGCTGTGAGAAGATTGGAATAGATTGCTCTATCTGTTAGGGGAATGGAGAGGGTCCAGGAACTACGAAGGTGGTTGGTTTCCATCAGGTAAATTGACAAGGATCACAAATTTTTAGTTCAGATAGGAGAGAGAAATAATGAACAGGTTCACATATAGGTTGATGGCAGTGCATTGCCAAGAAAATATTCTTTGGTGAGTCTACTTGACTGGGAATTTGGGATTATTTTGTTATGCTATTTTATTTTCCCAGTGCATTACAAGTTCTACTTAATACCTCAAGATGTGGAGTAACTGATTATTGTAGCTAAACATTGGATGGACTAAAATTTTTCATTACTGCATTTAAGACATGCTTGCTAAAAATAAAGTAGCAATAGATGTAAAAAAGAGCACACTTCATGAATGTTTTGTAGATTGGACTGTCTCGTTCTTTTACAGTATCATTTCATAAACTCTAAACTCTATATAATTGGATTTTATATAGTTCTAATTAATTTCTATCCATATGCTTCTATTTAGTCTGAACGTATAAAAATCTTGACTTTTTGTAGTTTATTCAAGTCATGTTCATGCCTTATTTCGTTGAAATTACATGCTAATTCTAATCCAACAATTTTCTATCATAAAGTATGTTAGATGCTGATGTGCCATAACTAATATGTTAACTAGTATACATAAGCCATTTTGTTTTCTATGACACTAAGCATAACTATTGTGTTAGCTAGATGCTGATGTGCCACTGGCATGACAACTAGTATACACAAGCCATTTTGTTTTATTTGGTTCTAAGGATCTGAACCTTTGAAATTTATCCTTGATCATTGGCTTAGTGAAAATATCTGTTTGTTGATCTTGACATTTGCAATAGATCAATTAAATCCCCTTTGTCTGTGCATGCTCTCTGATGTAGTAGTTATGAATCTTAATGTCCATGGTTCTTGCAAGAAACACTATTTTTTTGAGTTCTATACACTATTGATTATGAGAAGAGAGAGGCATGGATTGAACTTGTTGTAGGTTTAGATCACTGAAAATCATTGTGAACTACATTGATGCACTTATTGCTGCCTTATACTCTGCGTATTTTCCATAAATGGTATCAAGAAACATGACTAGTATCCAAAAATATGAACTTTCTAAAACTAGGAACTTTCCTAAAAATCAAATCTTAGAAAATGAGAGTATCCTTTTGAAACTCTCACTTCTCCATAATGTGTATCTACAAACATGATCAATGTCTGAAAATATGAACTTTCTAAAAAATAATAAATACAAGGTTTACTAGAAACAAAAGTCTCAGAAATATGGAAGTACCCTTGTTAAGCTCTCACCTTGCAATGCATGTGCCAAATATTGCATGTCACATGCAAGCATGAGAAACCTGCTGAAAAAAATAATATTAAATTCTATAGTGGTATGGGCATGATTGACCCCTAAAATAAATATCTAAGAAGATCCAATGCGAGAAATGTGTTCTAACTCTAGGAATGAAGTCACGAGAAATTAAAATATATGAAAATTGACAGATGTCTGTCTACAACGAGCATTACCCTTACATTTTTCTTCACAAAACTAAATGCCTTACTTCAATATAACTTCCCTAATACTATTATCAAGTAATAATAGATAAAACCTTAATGTTTTAGTGAAAATCTTTCCCACTGTGGGCTTCCAGCTGATCCTCTTCTTTGAACACTAGAGTTGTTTCTTCATTTTCCATATCTCCATGTCTCTGTTGGACTGTGTCTTCCTCCATAGCCACTTCCTTTGTGGAGATGACCGAGTCTTGATGGGGAGAAGTATTTGAATTTGAACACTTGGCTAAGTCTAAAATTGCAACAATTTTCTTAATTTGTTCACCTTGTATTGCCACTTTGACTTCCAGCATTGAATTTCGAACTTGTTGAAATTGTAATTGTGAAAACAATATATTGTTGAAATGGGATATTGCTACTTGAATATCTTCAGTGTTGTGCACCATCCTTCTTATTACCATGCATTTTTTTCTATTTTACATCGATTATGACTTATATGCCTATGACCATCCATTGTAGCATAGGTAGTCTCACAACTTTGTGAAATTAGGAGGGTTTCCACCCAGAGCAGTGAGGAAATGTAGTCTCAAAATATTGGATACCAAAGGGCTCAAATGTTCCTAAAAAAATAGGCAAATTGAAAATCAAGTTGGATTACCTTCTCCCATGTCCCAAAACACCTTAGGTCAACAGGATAGACCACTGCAATGAAGAAAAGCCCAAATTGGTGCCAATATGTTATGAGCTTTGGTGTTCTTACATACAGTATTGAAAAGCTAACTATATATATATATATATATTCATGTTTACAAACAACAATGCTATCAGCACTGCCATCATTGGAATCAGAAGGAAGTGGGAAAATAGATGTAGCCAAATATGAGGAATTGCTTGCTAAATCTGATGATGAGATGAGTATTCGTGCTACAGTTGCAGACTTGATTCAGAAAAATAATGCACATATGTAAGATTCTCAATCACATATTTATGCATTGGATCAATTTGCAAGTCAATTAAATTGGATGATGTTATATTTATCCTTTTGGATATGTACTATTTGTAGAAGATATTCAATGTTGCCAACATCTCGTCTTTTGATGTAGAATGGTCAAGCAATCCAAGCTGAAGGAGAAAGAAAGAAATGAACGGAAGAGTGAGATGGAACAAAAACGGTTGGAGTGGGAGATGAAAAGAGAGAAGGTTCAACAGGTTAGTTGGAATGTTATGGAAGAATGCAAGTTTTAAAAGCCAGGGTTTGGAGTTTTTACTAACATTTTTTATTACCTTTGTAGGAAAAGGAACAAGCTTGTGCTCAGAAGGAAGCCATCATTCAAGTAAGATTCCAAGGATACATCACTTTCTTTGATTGCTTATTGAAACACATTTGCATGATTTATTAATCCAGTTGTTGATGCAATTGTGAAAGTGAGAAGTTGGCAATATCAACTTTCTTTGTTAGATTATTACAACTATGAGGACATGTCATCCTATATTGAGTTTATCGTGTTTTCTATTTATTCCATTTCATCAAGTTATTTATCAAAAAATTTCGTCTTCTACTTCTGTCGTATACGTGGAATATACTTGTCTTAACATTACAGTTAAAATTTCAAATTCAAGTAGGAAACCTCTTTTTCCAATTTAAGATTTATATCATTCCAATAGTGAAACACTTATACTCTGTGTTCCATAATGGCACCATATACAGTTGTTAACATCTTTAGTTGCCTTGAACCAAGAGAAGGAAAATAAATGGTAGCAAGAGGAGGTAGAAAAAGAACAGAAGCGGCGTGAAAAGGAAGAAGCTGAGATGAAAAAGAAACTTGCAATACAAAAACAGGCCATTCCAATGGACCGATTTCTTAAAAAAGACGCACCTAACACTCAAACAATTCCCACTGTATTGAATGAAACAATTTATAATTATTTGTAGGAAAATGCACATATTTGCAGTGGTGTTATGTTGTCAATGGATAAAATATTATTGAAAGCAACAGAGACAGAGATAGGGGATCTTCTAAGGTTGATGTTCTATATTTTTATAAATGTCTAAATGCGGCATGAATATTTCGTGTTCTTTCTAGATTCTAAGTACTTTGAGTTGAATCGATTTGATTGTATGATGTACTTAGGTCACACTTGGTATCTTGGCGCCATATTAATTAGCACACTTCTACACAAAGACATATAAGTTGGGGTATTTGGTGTAAACCCAAAGTTGCATTGTTCAATGAACTTCGATTGTAGGGGGAATCTGTTGAAGCTGTAGCATTGCCAAAATTGCAATCCTCTACAAACAAAAAACGGATGTATAGTGAGGTTGAATATCATGAGTTCATGTCAAAGAGCCTTGTAAATGAATGGAAAGAAGTTTTGAGTGACAGTTTTCCTTGAAATAATGGGAATACCACTGTACATAGAGAAAATAGGCTTCACAATAAGAGAAGAAGGATTTTGTAGTTTAAGCACAGCCATAGACCTGCTTATTATGGAACCTTCTCAAAGAAAAGGTGAATATACTTTGCATAATTTTAAGTTTATTAATTATCAAAGCAACATGTTGTGTTTTAATTTTGATAGCCTATGATGAGGAACATATGAAACACCTCGAAGCTCATGGATTCTTAATATTGCAGTAGACAACAGGGAAAGTTTTGTTTTTGACTCTTTGTTTTTGATGCAATGATGGCATTGGGCCTCGAAATTCTTTCAGGAAGGACTCTTCTTTGGACTATGAGAATGATAGTGATGAAGAATGGGAAGAGGTACTCACCACTAAATTTATTTGGTAAGAGTATTTGCATTATTTTTATTAACTTTCTTACTTTGTTAAAAATTCAGGAAGATCCTTGGGAAATCCTTTCTAACTGTGACAAGGATGATGAGGAAGAAAATAATGAGGTTGTCATGGATAAGCTTAAATTCGAGGAAGATGATGACAATGATGGGTTTTTTGTACCTGATGGATATCTTTTTGAAGATGAGGTAAATTCTACAGAAAAAAATTGTTTGATGGGGTTCTTTATTCTTGAGTACATAAAATTCCTTTGCTGTTATTTTAGTGTTTCTTGTTGCAATGTCCAAGTTTTATTTGGGGTAATTGAAGGTTCATCCCCTTGTTTTAGTGTTTCTTGTTGCAATGTCTTAGTTTTATTGGGGGTAATTGAGGGTTCATTCCCTTGTATTATTGTTGGAATTTACCTCAAAAGTAGGGTTATTATAGAAATATATAAGCTGAAAGCAATCATTTAATTACCTAGGGGATGTATATAGTTGAATATATTTATTGGCCCTAATGACTATTAGTAATATGTCAAACTGTGCATCTAATGGAGTTACAGGAAGGGATCCTGACGGAGTAGTTGCTGCAAGTCCTATTAGAAGATACCATGGGAAAGCTACAGGAATTTCTGTACAAAGAGGCCGAGGATCTAAAACACTCTACAAACAGATTGAAGGTCTACTTGACGTTAATTATCCTTATTGCTCCACCTATACATATCCTAAAATTATTCTCGTGATTTGATCCAATCCAATGTTTAAAATGATAACTGCCTTAGAAGTCTAACATCAGTCTAATATATGTTGTAGACTATGGGAAGTAGCGACCTTGAAATTAGTACTAGTCGTTACTTTCAAGCGGCTTTAAAATTTCTTCATGGTGCTTCATTATTGGAGCCTTGCAATTTTGAAAATGCAAAGCATGGAGAAACAACTCAAGCTATGAAGGTGTATACAGATACTACCAGGCTCTGTGAGTAAGTCTCATAAGCTCTTAGAGTTTGAGTTGAAAGTTTTATCCATTTTTTTCATTAGTCAATTTGGATGTCAACACACTGTATTAGCTTTACTTTTGGAAATTTCTCATGCAATTTTGAAATATAGTCATGCTAATTCAAATATTGATAGGTTAGCTTCTCTATTTATCATAAATTTGTATGAATATCATCATTGTCAAGCATTACCAACTTTTTAAAGGGTGCTAGCTCAATGGTAGAGTGCTTACCTAATTATAGACAGGAGGTTGGTGGTTAGATTCCTCCGTTCCCTATCATAAATTTGTGACTACAAAAACAACTAAATTCACATATATACGACTATTAGTAGCTAATTTCCTGTATCTTAGTTGTATTTAGCTCAGTCATTAATATGTTATCATTTAGTAGTTTATTTAGTCGTATATTTGGTCATTAATTGTTCTAATCAGTGACTAAATCAGTAACTAAATCAATGACTAAATCCGTGACTAAATCAATGACTAAATCCGTGACTAAATCAATGACTAAATCATTGAATATCAATGATTAAATCATTGACTATCACTGACTAAATCAATGACTAAATCAATGACTAAATTATTTCCTAAGAAGTCAAGATATTAATGACTAAGTGAAATACGACTGGCTATAAGATAGTGGAAATTAGCTACTATTAGTCGTCAACTAAAAAATAGTCGTTTATAGCCTGGTTTTAGTAAGTTTTTTAGTGATTAATTTCTCATTTTGTACTAGTGTTATGGTTTTTAGATGCATTTTACAAATTTTGTAATGAATAATTCATTCAACCTGTCCAAAGTTTACTTTGGACATGGTTGAATCATTCATAACCATACAAAATAATTATTAGGGCACATGATTTAGAGTACTGAACCATAGTGTGATTGATCAAGTGTGCGAAACCACGATCTCACGATCATTCAGACGCCTAAACATATTTCATTTTAAACTCATGATCCTTACCCTCGTCCTTACTTACCTTCATTTTCATGGATCCATCTAGACACCATTCCTTTGTATTCTCTGTAACCCCGTTGCATTTCTTCCCTTGCTTAAACAATGCCTAATTTCCTCGAGCCTGAGAGTTACCAGGACTTGTTCCAGATTCTGGAATTTCAAGAATGTCGGGAGATCTTCTTTCGAGTGGAGTGGAACCCGTTCCTCCACCTTTTACAGGGATACGATGAGGATATTTCACTATTATTCACAATAGGGTTCAATGGTAAGGTGGTTAGGGTTGGCTACCTCACGTTTCCAGTGACCGAAGAGAACATTGCAGTCACTACCAAGCTCCCGAGAGAAGGTACCCATTGGCACAAACATCTGTTTTTTCCTCATTTGTCCCATGATTTCACTCTCAAGCTGAATTATCAGCATGTTGTGGGTACGAAAGGGTTTTATAAAGAATGGGTCCAGCTGAAATACCTTAATCCTTTGGCCATTATCATTCACCTCATAACTTGCAAAGGTAAGTTCACTATGTTTAAAGCTTGCCATTTCCAATTATTGGCACATTTTGTCAACCAACAGTTTCTTAATTTTCCATTCTATTTCCTTAAGATCTTGGAAAAGATGTCAAACCAAGTCATGAAAAATACAGTCAATCATATGGGTAGTCTGTACCACCATAGTCTTATTAAGCTCCTGATCATGCATTACTTGAGGGAGAGGAACCGAAACTGGGAAAATTTTGTATTTAAGGTCTTGAACCCTCATTTAAATGCTTGAAAGCATCCTTGGCACAGTCATGACTGTGAACCCAGTCAGTCCTATCCCAAAGAAATGAAAAGCACTAAAGTAGTGCACATTGATAAAGATACTTTAGAAGTGAATCCGCATGGCCATTCCCCCACCTCTGTCGATCTTGTAGCCACAGAATTTATACCTTTTCTGCAAGTTTGAACGAAGAATAAGAAGGAGAATCTCGTTCAGACCATCGTTCAGCCTACCCCTCAGTCCAATCATCTAGATCGTGTGGTCGAGGTGGATGAACCTATTTCTAACTCACCCTTGTTTACACTAGCTAGCATATCAGTCGAGTTTCTCAAAGCCTCTGCTCTTGAGCCCCACTTCTCCATATGATCAAGGCATGATTCCTAAGGATCAAGTCGCTACTATTGACCTTGAAACACCATCAAAAGAATTGAGTCCTCCTCAATATTCCAAGTGCCCTGTAGAGCCATTTACTTTGAATCAGTAGACAATAGATTGACTGACTCAAGAATTAGCACAGTTGACAAGAAAAAAATAAAAGATATGGCAAGATGATTGCTGATATTCATTGGGAAAACAAGGAGCTATGTCTTCAAGTTAAGACTGTTGAAGAGCTCAATAAGGCCATAAACTCTTCGCGTGATTCTCGTTAGGAGAGGCACAAATTTATGAAGGCACAATCGAGGAAGTTGAAATTCAAATCTCTCGTTTCCTCTGCTAAGTCAAAGGCAGCTGATACCACAACTCATCCTTCTTCCTAACTTCCTCTTTGTTTTTCTCAGTGGAACCTGGAATCTCTATGGTTTGGGGGAGTGTTGACCCCGATTTTGTCATCATTTTTGACCTATTATTTTCTCTATTGACATTACCTTTTGTCACGTTTTGGTATATT
Organism: Pseudotsuga menziesii; assembly: GCA_001517045.1. Classification (NCBI taxonomy): domain Eukaryota; kingdom Viridiplantae; phylum Streptophyta; class Pinopsida; order Pinales; family Pinaceae; genus Pseudotsuga; species Pseudotsuga menziesii. Next base: position 490,855 of record LPNX010087734.1, read on the forward strand.
TCTTGCCATTCAGCCCATCAACCAAACAAAGGTATGGATGTAATTGTATATTATACAAGTCTTGGTTAAATTTCATTATTTCATGGTTTTATTGAAAATTATGTGACATTTGTAAAAGTACGTGGTATATAGATTTGTTTTGCTGGATTTGGTTTTAAACAAACCTTGAATTGGATGCACATTCATGCCAAACATGCACACAGTGCATCCAACTCATCATACAACCCTCCGATCAACCCGAAGCTCTATTGGTTGGAATATTCTGGAGAGTTAAAATCACAGAATGATTTCATGGTTATGTTGGCCATGCATCCTCCTAGTGCGAGAGTCCTTGCTCTAGAATACTTGGGATCCTTTTGTATCATCCCGACACCATGCTCTCTTCCCACGTCAATGAAGATCCATACACTAGCAGCTCACGCGAGGAGAACCAACGTGCAAGGGATTAGGAAGACAGTCGTGCACTGCCATAAATTGTTACATAGTCATTTGTTTAGTAGTTAAGGTTGTCTATTTTTAGAGTGGTCGAACACTAAAAGGGTCGACCTGCTTGATCCATTTTAAAAAGATATATAAACGATGTCTCACGATGAGAGTAGGCTAGTAGTTATCATTGGATAAAAAATATGTAAACTCTGTTTCAATTTAATACAAATTATATTTTCAGCTGTGAATATATGTCTCTATTTCATGAGTGATTGATTGATCTAAGCACCACCCCTGATTGTTGAGAAGAGCCTCTCAACAACTAGAGGTCTCCATTTGTGTATTTTCGTTATTCCCTTTTTGCAGATAAGTAGTTTTCATTTCCATTTTCTATATGTAATTTGATGTCACTTTGTCACCCATAACATGTGTTGTCTATTGTTAATTTAATTTATGTAAAGGGATGTTAACATAGTTTATATTTCCAGAATTGAAAGTGTCCGGTCGCACATAGTTATTTACAGTCTTTCTTTCGGTTTGTTCTCTAATTTCATATTTGCAATTAGCTATAGTTTAATTGGTTTAATGTTTCAGGTTTAGTTTGCAGTTAGGTTCAATTTTGTTGATTCTTATGTAGTTGTAGGTTAATTGTATTTATATTTTAATTTGTTTTATTATACAATAGGAAATGACTTCTCTTCTTAGAAGTAGATTAATGTAAGTGTTCTTATGTCATTTCAATTGCTGAATAGTTTAGTTACTGTCTTTTTCTGCACTATAGGCTCGTATGCATAAGCCAGCTGGTGTTAGGATCATTTAGGTTTTTTATTCTATAATTTACATTGTTTTTCGCCATCCAGACTGTCATTTAGACCGTTGTTCTATACTGCCATCCGGACTGTCATTCGGACTTTAATATTTCCTGTTTTGTTTTATAATTGTTTAAAGTCCAATTTTCCTAGTTTTCGAATTGAGTTCTTTTCTGTAGTCAACCAGTTGTCATATATATAATTAGAAATTTATTTGAAACCACACAAAGTATCCATTAAGCTCCATAGTGATTCTTAGCTTTCATTTCTTTTTTTCTTTAGTTTGTGTTTGAGTTGTGTTTCTTTTGTCTTTGATCTCTTGATTGATTACTGCTCCAGAGCTTGTCAATTGCGTTTCCAGTTTGATTTACTTTATTCCGATTTAGATTGATTTTTGAATTAAACTTGTTAATTTTATTCTCTAAACAATATATTAGTTTTTTATGGTTTGATCATCATTTCTAGCATAAGATCTGTCCTTTTTATTCTATAGTTACTGAAGATGTTCATAGAATAGAAATAAAATATCTTTATTAAGTTTTCTACTTGCTTCTAGATTATATTTATTTCCTTAAACTTATTCCATTCTTTACCTATCTAGAATAGTATACCTCCAACTTCAAAGTAATGAGTAGAATAGTCTTAATTAATAGATCAATTGTTAATAATATCTCATTTCAACTAGATCCATTTGCTTATGGATAGAGAATAAATCACAATGTTTACTATCACATGTAACTCGACACTCTTTAGTTTACACCTCTTTATAGAAGTTAAATTAGACTTAATTCTGTTGAGTTTTTTTATTTCCTCTGAAAGTCATTTTTATACACCTTCTCCAGTTCCTGTCACATTGAACGCATATCCTCAGAATCCTCAAGGAGAATGGAACAAGATAATTTAGCTTAATTATTGTGTATTGGTTAAATGAATGTATAGTTTAATTATTGAATGTCTTAAATATATTAAGTAGCTATAATCTTTCTTTAGATAATATAATCTCTTATTTCCATATAGTTAGAGTTTTGAATTTGTTTATAGCCTTTCTAATTTCTAGATCAAGTCTTGTTTCTTAGATTAGTATTATAAATATATTTTCCGTTATTGTTTATAGAGTAGACTTGTATAGATTAATATTGATCTCATCTATTGAACGTCTAAGTATCTTAGTAGTTGGATTTCTGAAGTTTGAATCGGTTTTTCATTTTGAAAGATCTTTCAATTTTTTATTTATTAAAATATTTCTACGACACTTTAAATACCCTTATACCTTAGCATATATTTTGTGTCAACTCTAAGTTTACAAACTCCGGTCGATAATTAAATATTTGGTGATTCATTAAGACAATATAACACCCAACACATGGTTAACTAAATCAACCATGGTTAACAGAGTCAACTAAAGTCAAACATGGTTCACTAAAGTCAACCATGGTTAAACAATAGCTAATCATAGTTAACTATGGCCAAACTTAGTCAACCTTTATCTCCCATGGTCAAACCATTGTCAATTATGGTTATAACCAAGGTCTAACTTTCTCAACCATGGTCAAACACAGTAAACCATAATCAAACATGGTGAATGACATTCAAACATGGCCACACATAGTCAAACATGGCCAACCATGGTCAACCATTGTCTATCATACTCTACCATAGTTAACCATTGTTCAACACAATGAACCCTTGACATACTCTCTATATTAATGAAATTTAACATATGCCTATGCCATTGTAACAACAATATGAATATTTGTAGATATTATCATGTTATTGTTTTCAACTAATGTCTGTGCACTAATCGATCACTATCAACAACCACATTAATAATAATGATAATGTGTCATGTATAGTCGATAGGAGTATATTTAGTTTATTAATAAATTTTTATATATTTACTACATTAATAATGTTTTTTCATATAAAATGTACTAATATAAATAGAAAATGTGATCTTTTAAGGTCTTAATGTTTTTTCATATAAAATATACTAATATAAATAGAAAATGTTATCTTTTAAGGTCTTAGCCACATACACTGAAATTAAATAAATGAAGTATAAATTATTTCAGCTCTTAAATTCTCGTAGTGTTTAATTTAAGAGGCAAATTATGGGGACTCGACAATATCCACTTCAACAATCGATGTTTTGAACATTAAGCACGATTTATCTTCAAGGAAAAATGAGCCAAGAGGAGTGTAAGAGGATAGGCTAATCTTACTTTATTAATAAAAAAATTATGTCATCCTTAAATTAAATGACACATAATTGAATCCACCAAAATCCTAAAAGCAATCTAAACCTAAACCCAAGGACCTAAATTAATGAAACATAACAAAAGTAAGAAACCCTAATTAATGCCTAAGGAAACTATTAAAACTATATAATAAACCATGAATAATAAAAAATTAAACTAAATGAATAAATTAAATTTATTATTAATTAATCAATACATTTAGTATATTAGTCGAATAATATAATATATTAAATATATAATAAATTTAAATATTGTATAAAAAATTTAAAATGATCAACCATTAATTAAATTTAAATATTGTATAAAAAATTTAAAATGACCAACCATTAATTAAAACATTTAATAAAAAAGATATACCTAATAACTAATTAATTAGGGTGATTCTAATGAAGTTGTCTAACTATTAGGCGATTTTAACTTTCTTGTTGATTTTTGACCGAATCATACATTTAAAAAATGGATATATCATAACTTGTTACTGGGCATAGTCCAATTATGACTACATAAATGGATTTAGGGAATCAAAAACATCTAAAGCATTAAGATTATGCAATTTTAATATCTTATATATATGGTTTTCAAAATTTTCAAGATTTTGGAAAAAAATGGTGGAAAATGAGGGAAAAAATGTCTAATATTTAAATTACGGGAATCGTAATAATTAATACTAAATGTATTAATTGATAATTGATAAATTTAAAAGGGGTGGTAGGTGCAGGGGGGATCCTCTTGGATCCCAGAGGACATGTTGAACAAACCTTCGCTTGGGGCCTTGGACACAGGACCAACAATGAGGCTGAATGGTTGGTGCTCCTATAGGGACTACAATCCTTGGTCAGCAAAGACATCCACAAGATAGCGATATTCGAAGACTCTCGGCATGTTATTTTCAAGATGATTAATGGATACACCTCTGGTTCAATTAATTGTCGTCATCTGTATGATAAAGCTAAGCCTCTCATGTCTAAATCCTATGAGTTATTCCACATTCTTCGTAACAATAACCTAGCAGCGGGTGCCTTGGAAAACATGGGGGCCTCCCTACCTCAAGGCCATTTTAGTCTTAACGAAAAAGCTCCTTACACCAAATTCATTCCCTAATGGCTTGTCGGGCTTACTTTCTCCTCTCTCAAGGAAAGTGGTCTTCCCGCTCTCCACTCCTTGAAGTGTCTTTTGTTTCCCCTAAATTTTTTCTCGAAGAACTCCTCCATATTTTTTCCTTCCTTCTCCCTCTCCCCTTTTCCCTCCATCTTCTCATTTTTCCATTCCCTAGCTCTTCCCTTACCCCCCTCCTTTATCCCTCCCTTCACCCTACTACTTTATCACACCACCTCGCGCCCTCCTTCCATAGCTAGCTCCCAGCTCGTGCTCCTTCTCGAAGGATCTTCTTACTTATTGTGTTGTCCTTCCTTTACACATACCCCCTCCGCGTGGATCTCACTTAGCCTGCAACTCTTCTCGGACATTCCAGGATTTATGGCTCAACTCCCACAGGTTAATTGCCCCCTCCCTTTGCACACTTCAAGTCTTATCACTCTCCTCACTATGTCTTCTCCTCGAAGCTATCTGCAATCTCATTTTTCTCCTACTCTCGGCTCTATCCACCATGTGATTCCTTTGGAGTGCATTCTCTTGGATGTCATAGCAGGCATAGATGAAGGGTGGTTGCAGGAAATTTCGTGGGATGCTGTCCCTCTCATTAAGACTTTCATGAAGGAAAGGCTCGCCCTTGCAGCCTTCTCCTCTTGCTCTTATAGTACCCTTTCAGGCTCTTCGCTGTGGTTTGCAAGCATTGATTTCGGCCCTAGTCTCCCGTCTGACGCTCAGTCCCTCACTGCTAAGAAAAACACAATTTTGGGCTGTCACTGTTCAGGGTGGAAGGAAGGTGCAGTGGACACTTTATCTTGCTGAAGCAAGAAGGGTGCCTCCCTCCAACAGGAGCTTAAAGTGCTAAAGTACATTCTTAGTGGCCTCTCCGTCGAGAATCAGGCTTGTTTGATAGCAGGTTAAGTCCGAGCTCTGCATAGCAACTTTTCCCATATAGATATTTCTTCAGGAAGCGGCAGCATGTCTTAGGATAATGAAAACAATGGCATTATGGACGTAAAGAAAAATCTCAGGCATCTCTATGAGATGATGGCGATAGGTATAATGGATAATAAGGAAATAACACAGGAGGTCAAGAGCATGGGGGAAGTGGTAAGTTATACATCTCTGCAAATCAACAATCATGATGCAAGGATCAATGACAACGAGAGTAACCTCAGGGAGATGATGGGTAAGGTCGATAGAATTCAGGAAGATCCCCAGCACCTGATCAATATGAACCAGTGTAGCAAGGCAAACAAATCCCTTGCAACTGTAGTGCACCCCATGGAGGAGGAATTAGTGGTTCAGCCCATGAATCCCAGAGGAAATCCTTAATCGATTCTCTTTTAAAAATGTTAATATGTTTTATTGTCTTTTACTTTGCAGTCAGTTTATAAGGGTATACACTACCCCAGGCACTAATTATTTTGCAAATTCCCTCTGTGGAGTTTTTTGGTCATCTCCTTGGACCAGTTTTGTATGCAGCACTTTTGAACTGCAAGAAATATTTGTTCCCACTTTTTTCTCTGTAATGAATGGCTGTGCACAGCTTGTTTTATAAAAAACCTTTCTAGTTTCTGTTAATTTTTTTTTTAATAAATTTAATACATAAAAATACTTAGTAATTAATTAATCAGGTTTTTTTTAATAGTTATCTAAATAATTATTGTTATTTTTTACTCGAACATGTTCTTCCTTGATTAATAAAGGAATCCAAGTGTTATTGACCTGAAGCCCACTATCTCTTATTAGGCTATTCGCATGCTTGGCTATTTTCAATGCTTCTGTAACTCTGTACTTGAAGTAATGATTTTATTTTTGCAGGATATGAGGGTCTTCTAGAGGAATGCGATGTCTGGTGTAGCATGCTCTACTAAGGCCGAGGTGTGGATTCCTTCATTTCAAACATCTAATCCATGTTCATTGATCCTTGTGTCGAAGGATCTTTGTATCTCTCCAATAAAACGTTTTCCACAATAACAAGTGATTTCATAAACACCTTGGCATTGATGTTGGTTAATGGGATCCTTTAAAGACCTCTTTTTCTGTCTAATGGTTCCAATAGGTTAGAAACATGTATAATTCTTTCTTTTTCTATATTTTAGCAATCTTGTCCATGAATTCTTGGATATAAGGAAGGTAGTTTTTCTTGGTTGATGGTTGTTCATGAGGAAGGGATCCACGTTATGATTTAACCAAATATTTACAATTCTTTCTTTTCTTGTATCTAGTTCTTTTAAAAAATTTGTATAAGTGGTCTTTTCCTAGATTGACATGATCTTCATCCAAAATTTTGAGAGCTCTGGTTTCCAGTGTGTTGAGGACACCCATCTATTGATAGAGATGGGGATGTGAGTTTGAATGGATATAGCTCTTTGTATGTGTTTTTTTCAGACCTAATTTCCTAGGATTCAAGCATACCTCTTGTATATTAATACATCGAGGAAGGGAATGTTCCCATTACTTTCTAGCTCCATTGTGAACTTGATACAATTGGATTGGTTGTTGAGGTGTTCAAATAATTTGTTAAGATAGTTCTCTCCATGGGTCCATCTTACGTTAATGTCATCCAAAATATATTCCATCTTGTTGGTTTTAGATGATATGATTCAATACCTTTTCTTTCAAAATGTTCCATGAAAATATTGGCAACTATAGGTGAGAGAGGGGATCATATATCTATTAAGTTTCCTTAATTTCTTATATGATATCTTAAAAAACTTTTGGCTAGTAGGATTAGTGAAAGAACGACAAGCACAATAACAAAGAACACAAATATTTTCCCCAGGGAAACCACAAGGGAGAAAACCCCGCAAAACTTCCTTAGTATAGAACTCAACCAGGCCAGTGTAAAACCCAGAAAACTGCTTCTCTCTTCTTTATGGCGCACTTGTTCTTCTCTCTCTTGCAAAATTTCTTGAGTAGGTGTGTACAAATGAAGGGGAGCACCTCCCTATTTATATTTTTCACTTGAATTGAACTAGGACCAAACATGGTCGAATTGTCTAACTAACAGGGTCGGCCTATCTCGCAAGACACCAAAAATAAGATTTTTTATAATGACACTTGGGTACTATTGACCTGACTTACATATGGAGGTTTGCATTGATTATTTCAATGGCTCTTACATGACCAAACTCATTTCCTGATGGAGGAATACAATCAATACATCTGGAATATTTTCCGAAGTTACAATACTTTAACACTCCCTCTTAACTAGGAAGGTATTCAACCAAGGTAGAAAATACTACCACAACTGTGCATCTGACTGGTGAGTCTCTATATGTCATAGGAATTTTTGGAACACAATAATACATCTTCATCATCAATCTCAGCATGAGAATACTAGATCATATTCTGCAGCATTAGTATGTGGATACTAAATCATCTTCTGCAACATCAGTATGTGGATATTGAATCATCTTCTGTGTGTACTGGATCATCTTCTACAACATCAGTATGTGGATACTAAATTATTCTGTCATATCATTATGTGGATACTAAATCATCTTCTGTGTGCACTGGATCATCTACTACAACATTAGTATGTGAATACTGAATCATCTTCTGTCATATCAGTATGTTAATACTGAATCTTATACTGCCACATTCATATGCGAATACTAGAACATCATCTGTAACATCAGTATATAAGTACTGAAACACCATCTACAACATTAGTATGTAAATACTGAAACATCATCATCAACAACAACAACAACAACATTAGCATGTTAGTCCTAAAAACAACATCATCAATAAATGCTATATCATCATATGTATTACCAACATAGTGATGTTGTATAGAAGTACTGAAACTATCTCATCAATCATCTCATCAACATCAGTATGAAAATAATGAACCTACTACATCAGTATAGGAATCCTGAAACTATATCAACAATCATCTCAAGAACATCAGTATAGGAATATTGAAACTATCTCAACAATCATCACTATGAAAATAATGAATCTACTACATCAGTATAGAAATATTGAAACTACCTTAGAAATCATCTCAACAATCATCACTATGAAAATACTAAAACCGTATCTTTGTCACTAACTATCTCGGAGCAGTATCTTGGTGAGTTCTCGGGTAGATCTATCAGGGAATTTTGTCTTACTCACTAACCCTTTCGAGTCAACAATCCTAGTCAGACAAATGGATCTTCCTGGAGACCAACAATCTATGGAAATTGAACCCAGTGATAGATTAATTTTACTCACAACAATTAACAATTGATCATGGAAAATTACTCACAAAAGAGACTGAAATTGGAGTTGAACACTAAACTGTACTAAATCAGTGTACAATAGCCAACCCTGTATCATAATAGGTTGATGAATAAATAACATACATCATGGATTTGAATGCATGAGGAGCAATTCAAATCTAGCATAAAGCAGGCTTACTAAAAATAAGCAAATCCCCCATAGGTGTAAAAACCTGATCCCAAATCTGTCATGGAGCTCACGAATTAGAAAAATGGCTTAGGCAAGCTAAAGAGTGGTGGAATGGAAGCTCATACATTCTTTTTCATGGAGAAAAGAGTGGAGGATGAAGAGGACAAAAAACTAGTTCACCTCACCTAGTCTAGCTTTTCTATTTGCCTTAAAACAATGAAAAAGCAGGGAATAAAGCAGAAAAAGCAGAAGGGCACCTAGGAGGCCAAGAATAAAGCAGATTTGATTCCTTGGGCTTTCCCATGCGCTACATGATTCAAATAAGGCAAGTTTGACCACTATGGATAGGTAATAGACAACTTGCACAAGGTGGGACACATGAACTAGGCTAATAAGACAGAAATAATTAAATTAATGTCTAAATAAGTAAACTATGGGTTGATTATTCTAACACCCCCCCTTAATCCTGACTTATGAGTAATATATCAGAAAATTATAGGGCCTAGAAACAAGGCTTAGTCACCCTTTACATACTGCATGTCCATTTAAACAAGGAAAGAGGAAAACCAACTTGGGAAAATCCTCCCTTAAACATGGACTGTAAAACAAAATTTTGGAATCTTGTCTTCACTCATGCTTTCACAGCATGATCAGCAATCCCCAGCAGTGATTTGAGATTGCTGAAGGTCTTCTCACAAAATTCTTTGGTTAAGATATCAGCTACTTGTTCTGAAGATGAGTAGAAGAGTAGGTGAATGGTGCCATCATGCACAAGTTCTCTGATGTAGTGCATATGGATCTCAATGTGTCTGGTTCTCTGCTTCTGAACTGGATCTTTGCAGATTCAAATGGTACTCTGGTTATCACAGTAGATGGTAGTTGAGTACTCTGGTTCGAAGCCACACTCTCCAAGTAAACCCTGCAACCATAAACATTGAGTTGCTGCATTAACAACTCCTCTGTACTATGCTTCTGTAGATGAGAGTGCAATGGCACTCTGTTTCTTGCTTGACCAGCTGATTGGCCCTTCTGCAAGCATGAACACATATCCTGATGTGTACTTTCTATCTGTGATATCACCTGCCCAATCACTGTCAGTAAATCTAATCAAATCAAGATCAGATTTTGCTTTATAGAAGATCCCATGTGTCCTTGTTCCCTGAACAAAGTTAAGGATCCTTTTGGCTGCTTTCCAATGGATCTCATGAGGCTGATCCATGTATCTAGAAGCCACACTTACTGCATAACAAATATCAGGTCTAGTATGTGTCAAATACAATAAACATCCAATCAATTGCCTATACATTGTATTGTTTACCATAGGTGAAGAATCAACTTCTTCCAGCTTCACTCCTGAAAGGAAAGGATTTTTGCTTGCTTTGCAATCCTTGATTCTGAATTTGTTCAGCAAGTCCAAGGCATATTTGGACTGGTGCACCTTGATTCGAGCTTTGGTTTGAGCAATCTCAAGCCCCAAAAATTGACTTAAGAGCCCCAAATCTGTCATGGAGAAGACTTGGTTCATAGCTCCTTTTAAGGAATCAATCTCAGCCTTTGAGCTTCCTTGAGGCTGCTGCATATATATCTCTTTAGTGAGATCTCCATTCAGGAAGGCACATTTTACATCCATGTGATGTACCTCCCATTGCCTTGAGGCTGCAATGGCTAAGGCTAGCCTGATGGAATCCATCTTTGCCACTGGGGAAAAGGTCTCATTGTAATCTATGCCATGAACCTGTGAGTAGCCCTTGGCTACCAATCCGGACTTGTACTTCAGTGGTGAACCATCAGCAGCAAATTTGGTCTTATAGACCCACTTACACTGTACTAGTTTTCTCCCTGGGGGAAGATCCACTAGCTCCCATGTGTTGCTCTTCTGGAGTGAGCTGAACTCCTCCTTCATGGATGTTTGCCATCTTGGATCTCCTGCTGCTTCTTCATATGTTTGAGGATCAAAATCCACCATCAAATATCATTTTTCAGCAAACATAGGATCCTTCATGCACAAACCACTCTCAAATTGAGATCTAGTCCTTCTTGGGTCATTGGGATCCCCAGCTAGCTCTCCTGCTGCATGTAGTGTCTTGGCTTCCCATTTTGTCCTTGTAGGGATGTTAGGGTCGCAATAAAATCATCTCCATCAGACAAATCAGAATCAGCATGTTCAACAAACTCTTTACTTACTTCTTGAGGTTCAGGTGGTGAAGAGGCTTCACCAACTTCCACTGCTGCAAGGGGTTCTTCTTCAAACTGAACACACCTTTAAATGAAGGCTTTGTTTGTGCTCAAATTTATCAAATTGTACTCTTTTGAATCTTCAGAGTATCCAACAAAAAGACACTCTTGGATTTGGGGCTGCAAATCCTTCCTCTTCTCTGTTGGAATTCTAGCCCAAGCCTTTGAGCCAAAAATCCTGAAATGGGTCACATCTGGCTTGTGCCCACTCCATGCTTCGAAGGGAGGCATTCCATCAAGATGTTTGTGAGGCACCCTATTCTGAATATAGGCTACACAGTTGATAGCTTCGGCCCAGTACTTTGGTGGCAAAGTTTTGGCCTCCATCATGCATGTTGCCATCTCCTTCAGTGATATGTTCTTCCTCTCAGCAACACCATTTTGCTGTGGTGTGTAAGGGATAGAATGCTGCATCTAAATACCTGCATCTGCACAATAATTAATAAACTCAGAATTGACATACTCACCACCATTGTCAGATCTGAGGGCCTTGAGTTTCCTTCTAGACTGGTTTTCAACCAAAGCCTTAAAGACTTTGAATAGGACAAAAAATTCAGACTTGTGTTTCAGGAAGTGAACCCAGCAATACTTGGAAAAGTCATCAATGAAAGTCAATGCATATTTGGCTTGACTCATGGACATGTGAGGGAATGGGCCAGAAACATCACTGTGGATCAGCTTGAGGGGTGCATAGGTTCTCTCATGACTAGCTCTCTCAAATTTGTGCTCTAGGTGTTTTCCTAGAATACAACCTTGGCAGACTCCTTTGGAAAATTTGATCTTGGGAAACCCTATGACCATATATTTTTCACTAAGATCAGAAAGATATTTGTAGTTTAGGTGGACAAATCTTCCATGCCAAAGCTTGCTTGCTTCATTAGCATGAATCAGAAGAGCAGAGGGGTTTGAGTAAGGTAGGAAGTGTGAGAACATGTATACCTTTTGAGAATGATTCGCAACTCCTTTTGCAATGACTCTACCAGTTGAGATCTCTGTGATCTCAACTTCATCAGGTGAGAATATGAATTTCTTAGGAGACCCAGTGTGGGTCATTTGGTACACTGATAGGAGGTTGGAGGCAAGACCAGGCACATACATCACATTGCTGAACTGACCATGATCAAGATCTATCCTTCCTTTACCCAAACTTTCAGTGAGAGAGTCATCTCCCAGTACTATAGATGGTCCTTTTGACTTGTCCAGTGAGGAGAAGGCCTCCTTAGTCGAAACCATGTGTCTTGAAGCTCCAGAATCAATGATAAAACTGGGTGAGCTTGATGTGCCAGCAACTAGAGCATGGACTCTCTCTCTATGTCATCTGAACTTGATCCTCCTTCTCTCTTCTTTGAGCTTTCTGGAAGGGAGATGCCATTCTTCTCCAGGAGTTGGGTTAGCATATCTATTTTCTTCTTCATACAATAGCTTTCAGTGTGATTTCCCTTATTGCAGTATGCGCACTTGCTCATTTCACCTTTGTTTTTCTTCTTCTGGTAGTTCTTCTTGGGACCTTGTAGATCCTTCGGAGACTGTTTCTTGTCTCTCTTTTGCTCAGGTGGCTTTTTAGATTTATTTTTTCTTTTTGAATCCACCCTCGAATCTCCAGCAATCAAAGCTTGATATTTGGATGGTTTGATGGTTCCCATCATCACCAGTTTGTCCTGTTCTTGTGTGAGAGATTCCATGAAATATGCAAGTCTAGGCATCTTCCAGGTTCGAGCTGTCAGTTTTGTGGCATAGAAGGTCGAAAAAAACACTGAATAGTCAAGGCCTAGCTTCAAGAGGATGGCCAATACGAGCTAATCATCTTTCTTTTCGATCCCACACTGTTTCAGCTACAAAACTAGTGCTTTGAACTTGGAGAAATATAGCTGCAGGGATTCAAAGCTATTTGGACTTAGAGAAATCAACTCATTTTCGATTTGACGTCCCCTCATCTCATATGTCTTTCCAAAAATATCAGAAAGATTCTCCCATACTTCATTCGGTGATGTCAATCCATCAAGATGGAAAAGGAGGTCTCTGGAAATACTCAGACATAAGAGGCCATAAGCCTCATCCTTCCTGTTTTGCCATTTTATCTTCTCTGCAACTGCATTGGGCTCTACTTCTGTTGCCATAGTCACCCTGTAGAGGCATTTTGCTCTCAACAGTATCTCCATCTCTGCTTTCCATTCAAAGAAATTGAAGGGAGTCAAGATAGTTTTCTGTGATTGATCCATAGCTTAGAAAATCTGTCCCGACTGTCAGTAGAAGGCTCCCAGTCACTGATGTCGAACCTGCAAAAAATTTTTGGAGGAGAGAAAACAATCTACAAGTGCTCTGATACCATGTGGAAATTGAACCCAGTGATAGATTAATTTTACTCACAACAATTAACAATTGATCATGCAAAATTACTCACAAAAGAGACTGAAATTGGAGCTGAACACTAAACTGTATTAAATTAGTGTACAATAGCCAACCCTATATCATAATATGTTTCTGAATAAATAACATACATCAGGGATTCGAATGCATGAGGAGCAATTCGAATCTAGCATAAAGCAGGCTTACTAAAAATAAGCAAATCCCCCATAGGTGTAAAAAGATGATCCCAAATCTGTCATGGAGCTCACGAATTAGAAAAATGGCTTAGGCAAGCTAAAGAGTGGTGGAATGGCAGCTCATACATTATTTTTCATGGATAAAAGAGTGGAGGATGAAGAGGACAAAAAACTAGTTCACCTCACCTAGTCTAGCTTTTCTATTTTCCTTAAAACACTGAAAAAGCAGGGAATAAAGCAGAAAAAGTAGAAGGGCACCTAGGAGGCCAGGAATAAAGCAGATTTGATTCCTTGGGATTTCCCATGTGCTACATGAGTCAAATAAGGCAAGTTTGACCACTATGGATAGGTAATAGACAACTTGCACAAGGTGGGACACATGAACTAGGCTAATAAGAAAAAAATAATTAAAATAATGTGTAAATGGGTAAACTATGGGTTGATTATTCTAACACAATCCTAATTTTGGGTTACTAACCCACTTGGGATAAAATAGTATAGATAGACATACTAATCCCCCTATGATCAACAGGTCTTGTCTGAATTACTAACACTTTTGGGTCAACAATCCTAGCCAGACTTACCCTACTCTAGGTTGAGCTACCACCACTGCATCCTTATGCCATCTTCTTTCACTCCCTCTTTTGAGGGAGGTCCTTTCGAACTACACCAAGCTTGTATCGAAAGTATTCAAACTTTACACGAGACAGAGGCTTAGTCAACAAATCCGCCACTTGTTCCTCTATAGGAACATACTTGAGCTTTACAGCTCCCTTATGTATCATATCCCAGATGTAATGAGATCTAACTTTGATATGTTTTGACTTGTCATGAAATACCAGGTTTTTTGTTAACTCAATACAACTATGATTATCACAAAGTATATTAGTAGTATCTATCTTTGCATCAAATAATCCTGTCAACATATTGCGAAGCCATACTACTTCACTATAGGTTGAACATGCTGCAATGTATTCAACCTCTACCAGGCTAAGTGAAATACTGGACTACTTTCTATTGAACCATGAGATGATGCCTGATCCCAAACTAAAACAAAATCCTGAAGTGCTCTTTCTATCTTCAACACTTCCTGCCCAATCAAAATATGTAAATCCATGTAATCCAACCTCGCCATATATGAGACCATAATCTAAAGTCCCATTTAAATATCTCATCACATGTTTTTCTCTAACTAGGTGAATATGTTTGGGATTCACCATATATTGAATCAGAGTGTTTACAACAGAACATATATCTGGTCTTGTATTGGTTAAGTACATCAGAGAACCAATAATATGTATGTATAAGGTGGCATCTACTACTTCTGAAGAATCATCATTCAATAGCTTCAAGTCCATCACGAGGGAGTCATTGATGGAACAATATGATATCACGTCTGTTCATATTGGGGGCTTAAAAATGGTCAAAAAATAAAAAATTATATTGGGCATATATTTGGGGTTAAAAGGGTTTTTTTTTATTTTAATAAACAATATCCAATATTTTGAGGGTTTGTTTATCCCGACTAGGGTAGAAATGGGCGTCAAACATAGGTGCATACCAAAATTCTCGTTGTGGGTCGGTGTGGGTGTATCTGCGTCGTGATCTGTGTTTTAAATTTGCATATTGATATTGATTTAGTGGAGTTCTATAGATTCATCTCATCCTCCATTGCTGTCATCAGAAGATCCAACTCATTCCAGGCCTCCCAATGACATTGCCATCTGCTGCCTAGAGAAGCTTAGCATCGGGACCCGCGCCATAGCCTCAGCTATTTCCAGTTCATGGAGATCCACCCTATATCACCGCCAAGCCTTCACGTCCGAGGAGATATACCTGCATTATCCTCCAGTGCTACCTGGTGGACCTGGTATAGAGGAAAAGGAAGCCCATAGAAGATCCCTTCCTCTTACCCCATGTGACCGAGGGCTTGTCGGAGTCCCCTAGAGACATGGTCTCCGGGGGATTATTAGAAGAGCAGTTCGATGGCTACGGTAATTTAATCCTCCACTTGGAGCATTCATCCTTCAAGAGCTTCAGCTATTACCCCCAGTGGCAGCCATTAAGGGTAAGATTTTCTTGTTGCTTGAGTGTGCAGAGTTTGTGTACGATGTAACCCTAATGCTCAACTATGTCCCAAGATTCACGTAGGGGGTTCAATCTCGGCCATCAAAGTTTCCAAATAGGTTATCGGGATTTTCTTCCGCTTGGATGTTATCTGTAAAGGATTGATATGAATCTAAAGACACCGCAGGTTTCTTATTACCTCCTGTTTTTGTTGCTTGTTTTTGGATTAACATGTCTACTTTGACACATTCCTCATTTCCCTTAACTGACTTCTTGTCAATATCAAAGCATTTAGTATAAAAATTTTCATCTGCAGAAATCTTGTATGCATCATCTTGTCCAGTCACACCAATTTCCACTAGCTCCACTAAAGCAGTTGCAGCCTCTGCAACAGATGTAGACTAGCTTCCTGAGCCCGGTGACATCATTTAGAGGGAGGCAGGGCAACTTCATCACTCTGTAGGCTACTTCAGTTTCAATACTTCTAGAACTTAAGCTAGTATTAGTTCTCAAATGGCATTCATTTAACACACAAGCATTATCCGATGCCATATTTTCTCCATTATTGTCATTGGCACTTTCTATGCCTACTTTATTTGAGCCTTGTACAATTTTCTTGGTTTCATCTTCAGCTTCAATTCTTCCCCTTTTTACCAAATGAAAATGTTTATCAAAGTTAAGTTTCCTTGCCTTGATATGTGTCCTTTTCTTTCAATGATCTACTCCAGATAATACTTCATTTTTTTTGGTTTCATATTCATCTTCAATTCTTTCCCTTTTTACCAAATGCAAATGTTATTCAAAGTTAAGTTTCCTTTCCTTGATATGTGTCCTTTTCTTTCAATGATCTACTCGAGATAATACTTCAAGAACATTTTCTTCTTCCATGCAAATATTTATCTTTATTTGATTATATGATCTCTCTCGTAGAGTTGATAACCCTAGATTATGTTTCTTCAAGAGCTTTCTCTTCTTCTTCAGATGGAATTTTGATGTAAAGAAGTGTTTGGAACTACCCTAACTTCATTGTCTTTAGTCACAAATGTAGAAGGCACATGATCTTTGACATTAGGAACATAATTTTCATGAATATTTTCAAAATCGTTTTCACCCTTCAAATTTACAGTTTGAAACCTGAATGCTCTCTTCAGTGTTTCCATGTTTAAAAGATTCAAAATTGTTGACAATGTTATCTCTCATTGATTTTCTACGATCTAGGAACTCACTTTCAGGCACTAATAGAGAACCTCTAATTTCCTTTTACACTGCTTTGGATCATGGTTTTATCTATCTTTCCAGTTAAGTAGGCTTTGCCGAGCACTTGGGGTTTTTGTTTTTCCATATGGTTTTTTTTTGGAATGTTGTTTTTCTGTATTTTGACTTCTGTGCAGTGTGAAATGCCTGTAATGAAACATCTCTATAGAACCCATTTCATCTCATCCCATGTTCTCCTAATCTCAATATGGGTTTCTATAAAATCGTTCAATCTCTGAATTTCTATCAGCACAACTGTCCCTAAATCTGGCTTGTCCTTGCGTCAATGCAAGCTCGAAAAACTTTTGAATGCAGGAAATTGGGTATAGGGTGTGTGATTGTCTATTACTGTTTATATAAATCTCTGCCTTATATCTTGCTTTCTTGTTTTCAGGTGAACCATTTCTCCAGGTGCTCCTGAACAAAACAAAGTTTATGGTAATTTTGGTAGAAAAAACCCTCATTACAGCTTTCATTGCTCATCATTTGCTCAGATTATCCCCTCATTATTTGAACACTTGGCTCTTTGGTAAAAGGGACTAATGATGATTGTTTTTATAGATGCATTTCAATTATCTCTTGCTCTATATGTGAACTTGGTTTTCCCAGAGGCTCTACACTTCTTCAGCGCTTAGGGTGCACATGTATCTCGTAAAATTTAATCTGTGTCAATATTTTTGATTTGCATTCTAAGTTATGTTTTAAATTTTAACATATTGTATTTGATAGTTTATATGTATACAAATACAGAAATATGATAGTCAATAAACGTGTATGGTTTCATTGTTTTTGTATTGTATTTATATGGTTTTCTATTAGTAACACTTTCAAGAGGATAAAAAGTAGTAAAACAAACCTCATCAGAAAGCTTAATGATGATATATTGTATAACATCTTAAATTGATACATATATTGAGGAATTGGTTGGATATTTATTTTTACAAATGCTGTGTTGGGTTGTGTATATTTGTGTAATTTTTTTTTCTTGGAAAATAGTTGTATCTATTATATTAATATAATAAAATAGAGTACATTCTATGTTGCTGGAGCAGCAGTCCACTACCTCCTTAATAGTAAAGGGAAACTAGTTTCCTTTCTTTATATCCAAAGGCAAAAACAAAATATTAAATATGTCTAAACCATACTACTATGTTCATATCCAGTTTTAAACTTAAAACCAAATCTACAGGTATAACCAGTCCTCTAAGGCAAAAACAGAAAATTACATTTGCCGAAACCATAATGCAGTATTCATATCCATGTTTAACCTTAAAACCAAATCTATAGGTATAATATGTCCATAACCATACACAAGACATGTCCATGATATTGCTCGATCACTGTCCCTTTTTGTAGCATATTATGACATTCTTCAGAAAATTAGTAGTTGGAATAACTTCAAATGATCAGAACATAGATTTTTACAGAGTTATGTCGAACTTCAGGGATCAGCTGAGATTCCTCCATCAATATAGCTCCTCAAGACTCAGACAGATAGCTATTGTTAACTACTAGAAGCAGACCGAAATTTGAAAGCTCATATGCTTTAGTAAAAAAGTTAACCTTAAAACCAAATTTACAGGAAAACTTGTTCTCCATAGCCATATATAAGACCATTCCATAGTAGTACCTGATCACTATCACTTTTCATAGCATTTTAAAACATTGTTCAGAAAATTACAAGCTGGAATAAATCCAAATGACTGGAACAGAGAGTTCTACATAGTTATGTCAAAATTCAGGAACCAACTGAGATTACTCCAGCAATATAACTCCTCAGAACTCAGACACATAGCCACTGTTAACTGCTAGCAGCAGACCAGCCTTTTAAAGTGCATCTTCCTGAGTTTCATTTTTCTATAGATGTGGAGGAATGAAAAACTCGAGAAGAGGGCCACCATGTATCCAAAGATCTTGGTTTCATCTTCAGCTTCAATTCTTTCCCTTTTTACCAAATGTAAATGTTCATCAAAGTTAAGTTTTTATATATATATAAAATGTAAGAAAAAAATATTTAGGAAAAAAATAACAGTCAAGGCTTCAAAAAAATGGACTATATGTTGTTTGGTTTCATTTGCAGGTGTAGGGTAGTGTCTAGTAGATAAGCTTGCATGCAGCATAAACCATATTCATGTTGTGTTTTTGTTTTGATGATATTCATTAATGCAAAAAAATAAAACATCTTTTTTTCTTATATCTGTGTTTAAATGCAGAATAGCAGTGTTTTCATCTAGGATTTTTCCATGTTTCAAAAATTTTCCATTTCATATTTGGAAACGGTTTCAGAAGATACTTTTTTCCAATTTGTGAAAGCTTCACTTTTATTAGCAGTCTTCTTTTTATATAGTTTTATTTAAAAATACAAACTATAAAAGATAGAGACCACTGAAATGGTAGAGAAAATAT
This sequence comes from Pseudotsuga menziesii, assembly GCA_001517045.1. Classification (NCBI taxonomy): domain Eukaryota; kingdom Viridiplantae; phylum Streptophyta; class Pinopsida; order Pinales; family Pinaceae; genus Pseudotsuga; species Pseudotsuga menziesii. The sequence goes on from LPNX010087734.1 coordinate 510,349, forward strand.
TCATGATCTATGGATTCATGGCCCATGTTTGTTGGCTTATTTGTTTCCATTTCATTGATTTAAAAAAAATGGATTATAGTGATGAAATGTCACACAAATAAATTGGCAATGTATGGATTCATGTGGCAGCTTCATTGTAAGTTTTTGTTTTCATTTCATTATATTCTATGCTTTCAGTTTTGAAAATTGCAAGATTGTTGTGTTCATGCATTTGTGTGGGAATTGTCTCAAAATTTGCACACTTTGATTTGACAATGCTATGTTTGACAATTTGGTCATTTGGCAGTAGCCTTCTTGGAAATAGTCTATTTGGAAATGATCCAAATAGTCTATTGTTAGATGGAAGTTCATGAATGGGAGACTGGAATTTCATGAATGAGAGACCGGGAATGCAGTGAGATATCAAAGATACTGCTACCTGCTGAACATGGATATGGTGTAATGAGTCAGTAAGTCCTTTTTCTGTTAAATTTCAGTCTTTTCAATGTTGCTTCTAGTTGGGTGTACCCTGTTATGGTCAGTTTTAGATGACTGAGAGATTTGGTGTGAATGTCCTCACTCTTGTTTTTCAGGTTTCTTGACAGAGAAACAATTAAAGATGAATTAGACTATGAGTGCAAAACAAGCCATAAATGGAGATTATGCACAGTCCAAGACATTGAAGAGGTGAAAGTTGTTCTTGGGTTGTTGCCAATTTGGATGTCATGTTTGATGTTTGGGGTTGTCTATGCACAAACTTTCACATTTTTCACAAAACAGGGAAGAACAATGGATAGAAAGATCAGAACACACTTCCAAATCCCTCCTGCAAGCTTACCATGTTTTATTATCCTATCTATTGTTCTATTGGTGCTCGTCTATGACCGCATCTTTGTTCCAGTTGCAGAAAACTTGACAGGGAATGAATGGGGTATAACTCTGCTTCACAGAATAGGCACTGGCATGTTTTTTTCCACTATGTCAATGATTGCTGCTGCATTGACAAAGATTAGAAGAATCAAAGTAGCAAAGGATAATGGGATGATAGATATGCCCCATGCAGCAATTCCATTGAGTATTTCTCTGCTGCTTCCACAATACATGCTATTTGGCATAGCTGATGTATTTGTAATGTTAGGAATGCAAGAGTTCTTTTATGATCAGATGCCAGACACTATGAAAATTTTGGGTATTGCTATGTCTCTGAGTGTTCTAGGGGTTGGTAATTTTCTGATCAGCATCCTTATTTCAGTTACTAAGAAGCTTAGTTGCAGAAACAAGGGGAGTTGCTGGTTTGTAGACAACCTGAGGAATTGTGTGGATGCTCATACACAGTCCAACTATGCTTTTATGATTCATCCCTCGTGTGATGTAGATAATTTGAATAGTATTGATTCATCCCTATTGAGCTTGCAATTAATGATTACCTGTGAGGAATTGTGTGGATGCTCATACAGAGTCCAACTATGCTTTTATGATTCATCCCTCCTGTGGTGTAGATGATTTGGAGAGTATTGATTCATGCCTGCAACTTTGTATTGAGTTTGCAATTAATGATTACTTGTGGAATTGTGTGGATGCTCATACAGAGTCCAACTATTCTTTTATGATTCATCCCTCCTGTGGTGTATGATTCATCCCTCTTCTGGTGTAGATGATTTGAAGAGTATTGATTCATCCCTACAACTTTGTATTGAGTTTGCAATTAATGATTACCTGTGAGGAATTGTGTGGATGCTCATACATAGTCCAACTATGCTTTTATGATTCATCCCTCCTGTGGTGTATATGATTTGAAGAGTATTGATTCATCCCTCCTGTGGGATGGATGATTTGAAGAGTATTCCCAGTCACCATGACAGCTATGAGTAAAATATTAAGCAAGCGATTGACAGATTGAAGATTCACAAGTGACCAGTATGGATCTCCCTAAGGAGACTTATATTTGAGTCATGAGCTTATACAGCTCCTAAAACAAAGACAGAATTGAATCAAAACTAAAACCGTTTTAAACATGTTTCATGTATTTTCTTCCTTTTCATGAATGCATTAAATGGAAAAATTACATGGTGAACTACATATATCTGTAAATATCTTTGAGAATAATGAGAGTTTTGGTAATTTAATATTGTTTTTGTTTCCATCAGAATTTTGGGTCGCAGGGATATTTTGGGTCAAATGAGAACATAAGCTTCCTTGGAGTTTTTGACGGTCATGGACAATATGGACACTTGGTTAGCAAAAGGGTTAGAGACTCTCTGCCTAGCTTGCTTATGAACCAGTGGGAAGAACTGCTTTTAGCTGATTGGCCTGGTCCTACAAATAGTAACGATTTTGAGGTCGTTGATTCAAACAAATTGTGTAATGATTCGGATGGGGATGTGCACAAAGAAGAGTCCAAGATGTTTGCAGCATGGAAGGAATATCATCTACGAGCTTTCCAGGTAATGGATAAGGAACTCAAGCTGCATCCCATTTTGGATTGCTTCTACAGTGGGACGACTGCCGTTACCATCCTCAAACAGGTATAAAAGCATTTATGCATTCTCAATTGCCATTCTCATATTTCAATAACTTGATCCATATATGGTTAGGGTCTTCCTTCACTTCAGAGCACAGGAAGACAAAATGATCAGCTTTTAGCATTCATCCCTCTTCATTTAGAGAAAGGTGACTTAGATTATGCCCAGATTGAGCAAAACCATAAGTTGATGAACTATCATGATTGAAATTTCATAAGCTGCTGGTGCAGACCTATCAAGCCACAACGAGAACTAAGGTTCCTAATGATGCAGATAAATTCCAATATGGAACAATTTATTCTTCAGTATAGTCCACCGGTATGCATATGCTCTGTTTCCAGATATGCAGAGCAACCTCTTCAATACATATTTAAACTTGCAAGAGTATTGGCAGTAAAACAAAGAAAACCAGACGGCGCAAACACTCTAAATATATATGACAGGCAACAAAATTATTCAGCTAGATGAAAATTTCATAACAGTATTCTTTATTCATTGCACACCATATTATAGACAGTAACGGCCATAGAAACTACTCAAAATCTATCAGCGTCTACACCTAGTTTTCAATCAGCTGGAAAAATACCTCCCTGAGCCCACGCTACCACCTCCTCCCCTTTTTCCTAACCCCACTTCCTAAAATTATTAATTGCCCTCTTATTTGCTCTAACCCAAAAAGAGTAATTGAATAGAGGGATATTTTTAGTAAAACAGATCCCTATAAATACTAAGCATAAATAACAAACTACTGAAACATGAAAGAATTTCGTTAAGGAAGATGCTCCACATCACCTAATAAGCATGGGCTATGTATGAACCTGGAACTTTGACAACTCAAAATCAAAATTGAATCTTCATATTTAAATACAGAAACTCACTCCAAAGACAATACTTCATCATCCCTAGCCACTCCGTCAGGATCATGCAGCTAGGCTTCTCAGCCTTGGCCATTCCCTGGAGGATATCATATGCCAGTGCATTGGAATTTTCACACTCATTGATGACTCCAATGAGAATCATGTCTTGCAGTCACTTCAGCAGCTAGTTCCAACATGCCTTGACATCCTCTCTTCTGCTCAGCACCAAAACTCTTCAATTTCTAGAAACTCTCTAGCGACTCCTTTGTACTTGCACCTCATTTTATATCTTCTCTTAGCTAGAGCATTTAGCCTTTAGCTAGACACTTAGTTTAATATATTTTTATCCTGTTAGTATTGATCTAGGAGTTGCTTTTGTACTCCCACTTTGTACTTACCATAGATGTAATATTTTAGACCCATTGACCAACTTTTGTGGTCATTTGTTGGACATTAATAAAATTATCTATCTTATTTTATGTCCAATTTTGGCAAAGGCAGTAAGAGCCCCAAAGAAATGAATGTAATAGAGCTTTGCATCAATATTGGAATTGTTGCATATTTCAAAATGAATAATATTATCTTCATATTTAGTTTATAGTTTGAAATTTTTCTAGTGTCTTATCTTTGTAGTTGTCTTTTATTAGGGCCAGGACCTTGTCATTGCAAATGTTGGAGACTCTCGTGCTATTCTGGGAACAATGTCTACTAATGGATGTTTTTCATCCATTCAGTTGACAGTTGACTTGAAGCCAACCTTACCTAGTAAGTTCTCTATTTTTAAAAAAATATCGCAAACAAATTTGTGAGCTGTATTTAAATTTGACTAAATTATTCTGTGTGGATGTTATCTCTTGAGTGACTGCGCAATTCAAACAATTATAGTGACTGCAATTTCATATTATTTGTTTTTAGAACTAATATGTATCACTTTAATCTTTATGTCAACATTGTCTGAATTCATGCAAAGAACAGATCCAAAGGCCCAAAGCCGCATTCTACAATAGTTTATTGTTTATGGGCAGTATTTGTAGGACAAGTTTTGCATACTGTTTGTTTTGTTCAATTTGTGTTTGTGAGTCTGAATTTGATTGTGGATTTACCAAAGATCTTAATTTATACATTTGATTTATCTCATATCTGACCGCCATATTGAATATAGATAGTTATGTAGCCATTTATTATGTCCACATTCCTGTGATATTATTTAAGGTCACTTTGTGGTTTAATCCTGCAAGATGGTTAGTAACTTAGTGCAATACCTATTGTAAATGGGTAAAATGAATTTAGTAACTCTCCATTCTTAGGAAGGTAGGTTTAATCCTACAAGATGGTTCGTAACTTAGTGCAATACCTATTGTAAATGGGAAAAATGAATTTAGTAACTCTCCATTCTTAGGAAGGTGAATTTCTGAACGTCTTTTTGCTGTGGGTGGCTGATAATAAAGAAGACAAACAAGTAGACATTTAAATGTTTTCAAGGCCAAAGATGGTCCACAAGACCAATAATTGCATAACTATGAGTGTAAGATTGCAGGTTTTAAAATATCTCATTTCTCTCATCTCTTATGCCAATTAAAATGGAACCAGAATCATATAAGCATGTCAGATTAAAGGCACAAAACAAGAAAATAATAATAAACACAAGATTATAGTGAAACTTCAGCAGAAACATGTGCTTGTATTGCAATGTTGAAGTGCTTGTGCAAGAATTAGCTATCTTGTCAAGGCATTGTCCTCAGAAGAGCACTTGTCTGCATGCCAGACAACTATATCTGATGATTGATCTCCTGGTTTGATTGTCTTTCAGTTTGTGAATGGTTATGTTCAGTTTTAAGGCTTCATCATCTCAAACTAGATTTCAATTTTATATCAAATATATTCCACCCTGTTTGTGTATCGTTTACTCTAATATACTGTTTATTTGTTTGAATGCTCTCCATATTTGCTGCTTCAACAACATAATTGAGATTGGCAAGTTTTGCCCTCCTTTAGCTCTAGGGATCTCTCATGAACTCTCCCCATCTTTGAATTCTCGTAATAATATTAAACTTTGAACTTTTAGTTATTGCTGAATAGATGGATCTTTATTGACATGAAACACAAAATTAAAAATGAAAATTTTGTCAAGGACACTCACAAGGTCCTCTTTGGGTCTTTTGAGGTGCCATATCCTGTTTTTAAATATCTTGAAAATCACAGAAAATGTATATTCCTATAAATATCCTGTATGTAGTATGTGAAGCCCAAGGTTTACACACTGAACTGTGGAATGGCCTTTGGCCAGGCAGCAAAGCTTCTGTCACTTGAAGCTAAGGGAAATCGTGCTCTTATGCCTAACTCAACAAGTGTACTATGTGAGTCTCTACTTCATTCAGGCTTATGTATTTTGTCAATAAGTTCAAGGGCACACTCATAGCTTATTGCAATATGGTCTACTGGAACTTGAAAGTAAGATATCCTATCAAAATCCAAGGGTCACTCATACGCAAGTGTCAGAAACACAGTTGAAAATGTTAATAAGATTTGTGTTTTTTTTCTGGTAATTTATGCAATCTTAGTAGGTTCATATATATAGTCATTCTTTGTTAAAAAATATGATGATGATCTGTCTTTTTTATATCATAGCAAAACTACACCTGCTAGTAGTGAATAAATCCAGTGGTTCTTCCATTGATATGTATATCAAGGTAATATTTTTCCCTTTTTCTAAGATGTTACTTAAGAAATCTCGAAAGTTGTTCTTAAGTAACAGGTAAATGCTCACTTATATCCTTTTAAAGGAGTGCTTAATACTTATTATAGGCCAGCTGATGAAATTATGTATTCTTCAGAAAAAAGAGTTGGAAGTAAATACACAGTATTACATTGAATTACTGGCAAAAGGAATTGGCAAAACACAAGAAGAGACTGCAAAGGATATTCAAAGATCAAGATACTTTTTCCCACAGGAAGCAATTGATTATGGTATTTCTGATAAGATCCTCCCAAAACAGGGTCTGGTCATGGAGAAAAGGGTAAGCATTAACCACTTCCTTCTCATTATGTTCTTTTCTTTGATTCTACATTGATAAATATTTTCATTATGTTTAATGACTTGCAGAACTATGATGAGATGCTTGCTCAATCAAAAGCTGCATGGATGAAATCTGGCAAGGCTGGTCCGCTGGCTGCTCCAGCAGGTAGTCCCTAGGTATAGATCATTGATGAGTTAACTTTTCCAATTAGCATGAGTTGTTTAGATATTGCTACAACTATCATTGTTGGAAGAATTTGTATAACCTGAAAGATGTATCTTAATACGACCCTTATCAATCTATGTTATTTTCTAGCATGCATACAGTGCTTTGTATATTGTCAAAATTGCAATGAGCTTCTGGACAGGTTGTAAACAAACATTCAAGGCAATAGGATTAAATGCCTAATGAAAGCAAGCACTCTAGAAAATGTAAATCATGTATTTCATTGATCTTCTCTTCGTTTGTGATCTATTGTTTATATTGTCAGATTTTGCTTAATTACACATCTTGTTTGTGTGTTTTGTATTTTACTGCATAAAATATTTTAAGCCCTACATTTTATGTGAACTCTTCACCCATCATCAGGGAAACCAACTGTAAGATAGAAAGTAGTGTTGAGTGGGCTTGTATAAGGTAGGAGGGAAAGTCAGGCTATATACAAAGTAGAAGGGAAAGGAGAGGTGGATACTGTCCTCCTCTCCTTTCCCTTCTACCTTATATATATTATATAGCCCGTGACTTTCTGTCCTACCTTACACATAGCATATGACTTTCCATCCTACCTTATATTAATAAATAGGTGCACTCCTCATTTGCAGCATTTCTTTCCAACTGATTGGTTTCCCTGATTATGAGTGAAGAGTTCATCTGAAACGTTGGGTTTAAAATATCTTATGCAGTAAAATCCAATAATCACATAAGCAATATGTACACCTGTAGATATCTGCATTCTAATATAATTATAGCCTATTGCAATCCATTTTCCCTTTTTGCCATGAATCTTTTAGTTTGGAAACAATGTTCGTTGCTTGTTTATTCAGCAATCCTAACTCTTGAATAGAAAACCAATTTACTTGATGCAAAAAACTCTTTTCACTGAACTTGATACACTTGAAAACTTATGTACATTCATGGGTTTGGGTTTCCTTTTCAATTATTAATGCTATTGGTGTAGAAAAGATAAAACTTAGCATTGTCTTGGGTATTTAGATCCACCCGAATGTCATGAATGAAACAAGGTTGTAAGATTTAATTTTGTTTGATCCACTCATACAAATTGGGCTTAATCAAACTTTGGTTTTGGATACGATTAACCATATCACAAGATAAACTACTTTTCATTCCAAGAAAATCCTCACAGGATTCTCCCCCTCTTCCCTGGAATATCTTGATGGAGGGTAGCTCAACAACTAGCTGTAATGGTGGTTGGTAACCTAGTCAGACTCAGCAGGACTTGAACCTCAGCTAGACTAGAACTGGAGACCTTACATTGAACTCCACCTTGAAACAACCTATTTGAACTGATTGAGATAACCCATTGGGCTTCACAAGGTGAACCCTTTCCATATGGTCAAACCATATTGGTTGTCAGGTTCATTTACAAACTGAAAATGAAGCTGGTGAAGACGATTATGACTCTAATCCAACCACAAAAGTTTTAATGCCAAGTCTACAAGATAATTTTTGTACACTAGATTGGGTTATGTATCATAGTGCTTTTGAAAATACGTTGTTGGAGATATTTTTATGTAGTTTGGTTGGTTTCTTTGTTAGAGTCACACCTCCAGAATTTGCCTTGAATCTATGTTGAAGAAAATTTGTCAGTTTGAAGACTAAATTTGAAATTGTTCATAATGTTACTGGTGTTTAGTTATTTGGCTCATATTTTTTAGTTGACTTTGCTTCTCCATATTTTTGTTTATGTCTTCTGACCAACTTGCTTCTTTTTCACAACCCTCGATTTTTTTTCTTTTCCCCGTAGATGATAAAGAATTTGTTTGAGTAAAACTTAGCTAGGAACTTGGTGACGAGGTATACATCTGAACTGGAAATACAATCTTCAACTGAAAGGTGTTCTGTTTTGACATCATGAATTTATGCTTTAAATGCTCACAAGTTCATTGGATAAATGGATGCCAGCTCGACTCGTCCATTCCTCTTGTTAAATTCATATTGTTTTTAATCTAAAAAGATTAACAGTATGCATTGAAGATTCCAAATCAATTTTGTTTCTGAAGTTGTACAATCTCCTAGATACCAAAATGGTGCTTGGATAAAAAGTCTGTGATGGAAAGAAGTAGTTATAAATGGTGTAAGTTTCATTTTTGAACCCTTCTTGGGGAAAACACACTACTGTTTGAGATTGGTACAAATAAACCCTCTCTTATTTGTTTTGACATCATGTGATACATTGTAATTCCTAATAAAGTGATTTGCCTAAGGGCGCCTATCAAGTGTCGCCCTTTCTTGTGTTTAGTTTTTTTTTCCTTAGGTAGAAATATAAAGGGGTATAAAAAATGTAAATGAAAAAATGGATACATGCAATATATAGGGAAAATAGGGGTTTTTTAAAATCGGCAAGGCATATTGGGAGGGGGTTAAAAAAAATGATTTTGGGAGGTATTTTCCAATATTTTTTGAAAATAGGGGTATTGTTTCATATGCCACAAATGAACATGCTATGGCATGGTTTCACTAAGTGAAGACCCCGTGAATTCCATTGTCATCGGAGTAGTCATATCCTTTCAATCTATCATCCCATATATCTTTAGGATTTCTACTACATATTTTCCTTGGTTTAGGAAAATATCATCTGGATACTACCATCCTTCAAGACCTAGAAAATACTGCATCATTCCAAGGTCTTTCATCTTAAATTATGCAGTGAGATTCTTCTTACATTCGTTGATGGGCTTGTCTTCACCTGTTAAGAATAGGTAATCTACATATGGTAGTAATATCATAAGTCAATCACCCTCAACTTTGTAGTAATCTGATATAATCTTGGTAAATACCAACCTCATCAGGAATCCTTTGATTCTTCCATACCATGCTCCAGGTTCTTACTTTAACCCATACAATTCCTTCTTGAGTTTACATACATGAGTTTCCTGATCATTAGTCTCGAAACCTTATGGTTGTTTTATATATACTTCTTCTTTTATCAAGCCATTTAGAAAGGCTGTCTTTACATCCATCTGATGTACCTTCCACTTCATATTGGAATCGAAGGCAAGGATGGTTCTAATTGAGGTGTACTTGGCTACTGGTGCAAAGGTCTCCTCATAGTCGATTCCTTCCTTCTGGGAGAATCCATGAGCTACAAATCTTTCCTTGCACTTTTCTATACTACCATATGCTGAGTGCTTTGTCTTGAAGATCCATTTCGAGGATACCACTGACTTGTCTTTTGGTCTTGTTACTATTTCCCATGCATCATTCTTTATAATGGATTGACATTCCTCAACCATTGCATCAACCCACTCCTTTTGCTTTGTTCTTCTTCAAAACATGTTGGTTCTTTATCAACAAGATCACACATCAAAGATACATAACTAGGGCATGGTTTTGGCTTCTTTCTTTCTCTTATGGTTCTGTCATGTCATGATACTTAGGCATTTGATCTTCTTCTTCGTTCCTAACTGGTTTAGGACCTTCTACAACTTTGGGAGTTTCATGCTCCTCTTCATATTCCTTGTCTTTATTTTATTTTATGAAGGTTGTATCTTCATCAAAGGTGACATCTTTGCTTAATTCAATTTGACAATATCCTGGAATATAGATTTGATAAGCTTTTAATTGCTCAGTATATCCTACAAACAATCCCTTCTTTCATGAAGGATCTAGTTTTTACCTTTTATCCTTGGGAATGTGTATGTATACCAGACAACCAAATATCTTTAGGCGACTTACTTCTAGATTTTCTCTAGAAAACATCTCTTTTGGAATCTTGTTCCCAAGGGTATTATGGGATATTCTATTATGTACATAAACTATTGTTATGGATGCTTCTTCCCATAGGTACATAGGTAGATCTTGATCATGTACCATAGCTTTCACAACATCCATAATAGATCTATTCTTTCTTTCTACCACACCACTTTGTTGTGGATTATAGAGAATGGTGAGCTCCCTCTCAATCCTAACTCTTTTGTAGTACTCATTGAATTCACTTGATGTGAATTCTCCTCCATTATGTAACCTTAAAATCTTGATCCTCTTTTGAGAGAGGTTTTCTACCAGGGCCTTAAACTCTTTGAACCTTTCAAATGCTTCATCCTTCTTCTTTAGGAAATATATCAAAGTCTTGTAGCAGTAGTAATCAATAAATGAAGCATAGTAAACATACCTGTTAATGGAGTAGTTTGCATTGGCCCGCATATATTTGAATGGATAATATCTAAGACCCATTTTGCTTTGTTGTAACTGTTTGGATAAGGGTTCTTAGTATTCTTTCCTTGTGCACATCCTTTGCACACTCCTTCATGATCTAGTTGAATCTCTGGTAAACTAGTATTGGCAATGCTTTGTAATGTATATGAGAAATCATTTTGTGCCATAGCTCACACGGGCTTATGGTACTAGTCATCAATATTGAATCTACATGTCCCTTTAATATGTAGAGTCATCCTTCTTCAACTCCAATCACTACTGCATCATCTATAGTTTTTCCTTTTGTCCACATGAGGAATTCTCCATCCACAAAGAAAATATGAAACCTTTCTTATCTAAGGATGAGATAGAAAGAAGGTTCTTCTTTAGTCCCAAGACATACAAGACATCCTTCATCTTCATAGACTTTCCAGAGTCCAACTTTTAGGAGGCTTCTCCCATTCCTTTGATGGGATATTGGTAATAATCCCCAAGCATTACTTTGTGTGTGGATTCCTTTCTTACAAGACATGAGAGTGATTCCTTGTAACCTGTCATGTGCTTTGAGGCACCACTATCTACTAGATAGGTGTCATTCCTTGGTGAAATTGAGCCTGTGAGTGCAGAGATCAAGACATATTCTTCACAGGAATCTTCATTCTCCCTAAATTTCTCTTCATCTTCTTGATCATTGTCTTTAGTATTATGTTCTTGAAATATTTTCTTCTTCTTGACTCATTCTGCTTTCATGGGAAAATTTATAGCAATGTGTCCTATCTTATGACAAGTGAAACATTCATAATTTGAGAAGTTTTTCTTGGGTTCTTAAACCCGTGCATCCTTTTAGGAGGATGGTCATAACTCTTTCTCTTGTTCTTTCCTTTGGTATGGACTTCCAAATATTGATACTCGTTTTCATTTAGCTTCTCTTCTATGGCTTCTATTCTTTATTATTCTTGAACACATTTTTCCCATAAATGTTGAAACTTGGTTAGTCTTCTTCTTGAACAAATTCCTCGGATAAAGGATTCCCAATATCTTGGAAGACCATTCAAGGTGGTCATTACAATTTCTACTTCTTCAACCATATCACTAATAGATTCCAACTGCTCCTTTATTTGAGCTACTCTTGTTGTTGATGAAATTGTCATTGATGCCAACATGGACTTGCAGTGGCCCCATAGGTGTCATTGATGCCACCAAGTCCCACCAAGTCCCACCTATAATACCTTGGATCCCTTACAGAGTGGGCTTGTGCCTTGAAGCACCTTGTACCTAGTTGACAAGGTCCTTGTACCCACAAGGATGGATCTTGAAGACGCTACCTTGCTGAAGATGTTGAAGACCATGGATATGGTCCTAAAGCCTTGATGGATGATGGAGAATCCCTAGATGGGTTGGAGAAGCATTAATGACCCATTCGGTGGTCATTCATTGTTTGATGGTTTCATGGTACCCTAGGAGAATACCCAACTAAACCATAGGTGATGCCATGATGTATCTTGGCCCTTGGAGGTCTCCTGGTGTGGTTTAGGTGGTTGAAGAAACCTACAAGTTGGCTCCATAAATTAAATTAAAAATTCGAATTCAAAATATATAAATTATTTATTGCAAGGTCAGCTCAATTTTTTTTTTAGGAAAATTAGTATAAATACCCTAATATCAAAACATAGTTTTTAAAACATAATTTTGGATGAGCTTTGAGGTGGTTTTCGTGGACTGAGGAAATTCATGGAATTAGTAGCAGGAGTAGTAAGTAAATTTTTTTTTGTAGCAACAAATTTTTTTTTTGGGTCTCAATATTTGGAAAGGAATTTTCCTGACTGAAATATTTTTGAGGGATTTCCATAGTAAAAGGTTTTGTAGCAGTAGATATGACCTTCCAGTGAGGCATCCTAGTGTGAAATAGCAGCATTATATGGTTCTTTTCGATGACAGCAGCTGAGACTTGTCTAAGTTTCTTTTTGTGGAATACATTGCAACAGACAATGTATAATACTTTTTCCTTCTTATGATTTCCCTTGCCAAGGGTTCCTCCATAATACAACCCTAAATGTAATAGAAGTAGCAACAAAGGAAAGGAAGTGTGTGTGCCCTTACTCGTTGCAACAGTCGAAGAGAAGGTCCAAGATTTAATCTCTCTTTGGTTATCGATATAAGAAGAGAAGGAGTGACTATTGAAAACTTGGATGATAACAACATCATGCATGGAGTTGGAGGCTTCTTTTTATTTGGAAGTATGCTATAGTCCATCAAAATTTGATGACAGACCTAGTGCATTTGCATAGTCCAAAATTTTTCTCTTCAAATAGTCCCAAGTTTTAAGCTTGACAAGAGTTGAGATTTGAGATTTGATGATGCTACCTTTCTCCACCAAAATTGAATGTTAAACCAAGAATTATATAGTGATTTCCTTGGGGTATTTCACATCCATAGTTTGACTTCAGAAGTCACATGGTTATCCACAGTTTCGGTCATCTACAAAAGATAGATAAGCAGTGATGTATACAATACAATGATCTTAATGTATACAGATAGTGATGACAATACGATGTACTGAATGAAGATGGTGCTCTATACACATACCCTATGTTGATGACTATGCATACTATACAATGATAGTGATATGATGTTGATGTTGTTTGATGGTGCATACCCTATGTTGATGAACATTCCATGAATACTCTAGAAGTGACCTATGAATACCTAAAGAACATATGCAGATGACATCCTTACAGTAGTGCACATACAAGTATGAAGAGATAATGAGAGGTATGTTATTAAGGAGATGATACTGATAGTGCTCATATTGATTATGTTGATACACCAGTCTGTATGATAATGAAAACATAAGTAAGACAATGGTACGATGTGTACCCTATGATGATGAACATGTATGCTATGGTATGCTCTCAATGAAACAGTGACCTTGATGTGGTATACTTACAATATTCAGTATAAAATGATGTAATACTACTATATGATACAATAAAACGATGATGGTATGATGCACAACCAAGTGAGTATAAACAATGGTATATATGCACTGGTTCAATTCACTAATATGATTATTTGATGAATGATATGACTATGTATGAGGATGATGTCTTATACACCATGATGCATACCCAATGCTATGCAATACAAATTAATGACGATGATGAAGTAATAGCACCCTTTGATCAGACTCTATGATGTTTCATACCTTGGTGTGTTCTAGCAGTGAAGAGTGATGAGAAGGGAGGCATGCCCAACAGTGCATACTTGACATGGGTGATGAAAAAATGATCAAAAGTATTGATGAGGTGTAGATATGACTAGCAGTGATGAGCAGATTGACCAACAAAATAATGAGTAGAGATTGATGTGCAGAGAAGTGGTTGGTTGTGCAGTAGAGCCATATAATTTTTGGCAAGAATAATCTTGCATTTAAGGAATGGACTCCTCAAACCCTTCTTAGTTGGAGCTAAGAAACCCAGGTTGGGTCATGTTATGAGAATTGGTGCTCTTCTCATCAGTTGGTGCTGATTGTAATCGAGAAGATTATAGTCTTCCATGTACAATAAATAAATATCAAATTACAAATATTCTTGTGTCTCTTTGAAGTGATGAATTTACTTATGACTCTTGGTTGATTTAATTGATGCATTTGATCATGTAATTAATGACATAACTATTGATATACTTTGGTTGACTAAAAGGAGACAAAATTTTTATAAATTTCTCACACATTGATTCACCCCCCCTCTTAGTGTGGCCATTGTGTCCAACACTTGTAAAATATGATTGCATCATTTCTAAATTTTGATCCTTTACACTTTTTAGGTGATTCCTCAAGGTCAAAGTTTCTATTGATGTTTCTTCCTTCAAATAGGCTAGATAGAGGATCAAACATTTATTTTGGTGTCCTCCTTGAGGATACTTGAGGAATCAAGTTATCTTTGATGAAGTCAGCTATGATCCTCTTATCCTTGATCATATCCTTTTTGTATTTGGACTTAGCTTCAGCTTCTTCTGGTTCTGTAACTTCCTCCTGTATAAATCCTTCTAGATCATTTTTTTTCTAGGATGAGCGTGATCCGATACTTCCATGCTCTGAATTTTTCAACACCTTCAAGCTTATCATCTAGCCTGGTACTCTTTGTCACCTTTTAATAGAATGAGAACTTCAAATGGGATTAGAAGAAGTAGTACTTACTTGATGAATACAACTTCTTGTTGACCTTCTTTAGGATGACCTAGGGTTTTATGTAGAAACCCTTATTTTTTAGGTGGGATCACTGGTAGAAATGAGTGATGGAAAAGAATCTCCTTCCCAGGGAGAGCTAGATTGTATCTTGCTTTTTCTGAGATTGATGATGGAGTCTTAGGAAAAATGAAGCCCTAGTTCTTCTTGACAGTAGTGTTTGGTCCAAAAATGAAATTTCTTGGAATTCAATTATGTTTTCACAGAAAGATGCACCCTTCTGGGGCGAGTTGAGAGAGCCCTCTTTTCTGGTTGATCTATCGAGGGGTTTGTTCAGAGTAACAAACCCTTGTTGTGCAGTGTCTCCTTTGAGGGTGGCTATGATACCATGTTAAGTTTTCTTAATTTCTTAGATGATATCTTAAAACAATTTTCACTATTAGGATCACTAAAAGAACAACAAGCACAATAACAAAGAACCAATTGTATTCATAATTGGTTTTAGGGGACCGCTTCCTTATGGATTTTGGGTAAACCATAAATTCTTGGGGTTATCACTCCTGCTAGGATTAACTTCTTTTTTGTTCTTTCATAAAGGCTTGAATCCATCTTTATTACTTTCTTAAACTTCTTGATTATTTTTAATATAGGGTTTTTGTTAAGATTCTTTTATCTTTCATTCGAATAGAGGTGATTAAGCATATTCTTTTCTTAATCCTCATGGTTTATTAACATAGTAGCTCCATCATTATTCTACTTTTAGGATAACAATATTATCATTATTTCTCAGGTTTTTCAAAGCATAGATCTCGTTCTTGCTAAGGTTATGCATGGGATGTTTCTCTTTTCTGAGAATGGTTGTGCACTCCTTCTTAATAAGTTATTTATGCTCCTCTACTAGTGATTTGATGCCATATTCAATGCAACAAATGATCATTTTTCATGTGGAAAATGCTATGATTGGAGAGACAGTGAGATCCTTCCACACAAGGACCAATGAACATGGAGCACGCGCTCAAAACCAAATAAATCGCACCTTGTCCTTAGCAGAGCATGCTCAAAACACCATACATCACATTCTTGTAGAGGACATTGAAATCCTAGAAAAAGAAAATCATTACTTCAAGAACAGAGTCAGAGCATTGGAAATATCTAAGCATCCCAATAACCTAAATAGAGAGAGTGGGGTTGAGGTAAGAAACACTTGTCTTCTTTTAATCAAGAAAGAACATGTTTGAGTAAAAGGTGGCCAATAATTATTTAGATAACTATTGAATAAAACCCTAATCAATTAATTACTAAATCCAACCTCTTATGTTTCTTTTTGGACTTTAGGAAAGATTTTGATATGGTTTCTAGAAAGAACCTGTGGAATAGGTTAGAAGAACTAAAGGTTCCTATCGATTTGAGAGCTACTGCAATAAGATGGTATGAGATTGTCATTGCCAAATTCAATAACATTGAGGGATGGTAAAAATATGTTAACTATAATATTGGAGCTAAGCAAGGTTTCCCCCTCTCTCCTTGACCCTCTTCAACATTTACATTGACAAGCTAGAATGTTTTTTAGAGAAAGTAGGTTGAACCAAAACAACCTTAGCAGGAATCGTCATCATCCTTCATTTTTATGCTATGATATTGTTCTTATGGCAAGATGTCCCTGTGACTTTGATAATAAATTGAGAACTCTTTAGGATTTATGTTCTAACACGCGCATGATTGTTAACATAAACAAAAAAAAAGTAATGATTATTAATTCCAATAAGGTCACTTACGATAACTTTGTATATGACAATAACAAATTGGAGGAAGTTTCTTCCAATAAATATCTTGGGATTGATATTCATCATGATCTCACCTCAAACTATATCAATGAGAAAAGGATTAATGGAGGGTGGAAAGCTTATTTTTGTATTGAGAACAACTATAAATCAACACACATTATGATGTGGGATAAAAATAAGTTCCTCTTTGAAACTCTCGTTACTCCAATTATCTTGTATGGTTGTGAAGTTTGAGGGTGTAACATCTCTAAAGAATATTGAAGAAAGATCAAACAATCCACAAGTGTTTTATAATGTACAACCTCACAATTAAAAGCAATATGCCTTATCCTATTCTTCTTATAGAAGCATGCATTACCCCCAGGAGAGCATATCTTTGACAAGGTACTTGTGGGACAAGTACAATATAAATGAGATCGGATATCATAAACTCTCTAAATTACTACCTACAACTCAAGAAAGGTTGGCATAAAGATAACATGGCTTGGTTAAATCACCCGGGATAAACAAAAATGTGACTTTGCAAGATATCAATAACCCTAATCTAGGAAACTACAAGGAGGTTATTAACCCTAATCTAGAAGACAAAAAAATCTCTTTATTTTAACTAGCTTGAAAAAAAAACTAACGTAGCCACAATAAGAACGAACTCTCATGAGCTTCATAGTGAAATAAGGCACTTGACAATTCCTAAAATGTAGTGGGAGGATAGGATTTGTCATCTTTGTGAGACCAAGAGAGTTGAGGCTGAAATTCACTTTTTCTTACAGTGCCTTTTGTACAACCACATTAGATGGCAATTCCTCAATATTTATTATAATACTATCATTTCTAATCTTCCAAGTTATCAAAACTATTGTGACCTAGTACGTTTTTTCTAAGTGTTTTGAGTATAGCTATAATTTGTTACAACAAACTAAGTAATTTTTTAAGGTCCAATAAAGAGAAGTTTATCTCAATAGATGTTAACTATCATCATTATCATAATATACTAAATGTATTAATTAATTATTATCATTTACATTTTGCATATGGTATTTGCAGTTATTATACTTTTAGTATAATAATTAATTTAATTAATTATTATACATTTAGTATATTATATTTATTTAATTATTATATTAAATTAATTAATTAATGATTATTCATTTAGTATAATTAATTATTTACTTAAAGGTTTCAATTTTGTTTCTTTTATTAATTTTGGTTTTTAAATGTTTGAGGAAGTTTTTTTAAATGTTTTTGTGTGGTAAAGGTGATTGTATAATTTTTTTAGGTCCTAAGAGTAATTGTATAATTTCCTTAACATTAGCCTATCCTCGCTCATTTTGTCTTGAAAATGAACCATGATTAAGGTTCCAAACGACTCTCGAAATGACTACTCCAGACTATACCTCTGAAAATATAAATTATTTTAAAGCATAAAGTGATATTCCTTTGACTATATGGTTTTTCATCAATTAGTCAAAATCTTCTCTATCAAAGACTTTAAGAAAGCAATGGGCTAACCACCAGCAGCAACCGGCCTAATAAAAATTGCAATCTATAACCAGAAACTGGCAGAGATGATGCTGCATCTTTCACAGGAGGTTGCAGTTCAGGGCCATATGCAGGGCATCTATATCCTCAACAGAGTTGCTCTACAACATGGAATGAACAAATTCGTGTTTGTGACTTATTGACAAACTATTACACTGATCATTGTTCCTTTGGTGTATGTTTTTGTAAATTTGTTTTATAAACTGATGGTAAAACTTTGTGTTTTAGTGTGCTATAAAAAATTTCCAGAGCTATAATTATGGGATATATTTATGTTGATAGGTATTTAGATATTATTTGAAATTTTTAATTTGTCGGTTATGTTGATAGACATTTAGATATTATGTGATATTTTAGACTTGCTTGACTGAATTAACAAGATTAACCCAATATTAAATGCATCTTTATTAATATTTAAATAAGGTTCATATAAAAGTTGTTAAATAAATTGATAACAATTTGGTTTTGTTTTTTCATATCAGTTTTTTGTTTGTTTTTTCATATCAATTTTTATATATTCTAGCATTTAACAACCAATTATCTTCAAAAAATTAAGTAGTTGGTTGTGTCTATCTACATTCAGTGGACACTTTTGCGAAGAAAATAATGATTCATTATATCCACAGAAGTTATAACTTACATTTAAAATAATAGTTAAAAAAAATAAATTCATTTATACTCCTGAAATAAAATAAAAAAATCTAATGAAGAACTAATTAAAATAAATCCTTCCCAATTTTTTATACTGATTTATAGTAAATTATATGCTTATACATAAGTTGAAAAATAGTTTTGGGAAGATATCCATTCCATTACAGCGCTGTTGCGGCTGATTCTGTTACCGAGGAGATATACACAAAAAAAATTAATAATAAAGTAAGGGCTTGTCATATGCCAGAGTGAACCTTTATCTCCCATCAACTTCTGTCATAAACCTTTACCTTTTCCATTATGAATTTGGCAGTGGCAGAGTGGATAGACCGGTGAGAGGTGCACTTGTGATGGCGGAGGATTTGGAGACGGGCCGGTGGATGTGGTGCTTCTTCGAGTTTGTGGGTTTTAAATTAAAATTTCACACGTCGAGTATGTTGCAAATATCTTCTGTATGAAAGTTTTGTTATGATCCAACTGGCCCAAGCAACAATAGCAGGAGGGCTAGTGAAAATGGTGGTTTGTGAGAAGAAAATGGAAGAGTTGACGCCCCTTCTTTCGCAGGTTGTAAGTCAGGTGGTATATGCAGGCATGAATATCATCAATACAATCGCTCTAGAAGATGGTATGAACATCTTCATCTTTGTGACATACAGACAGATTATTGCCACGTTGGTCATTGCTCCTTTGGCTTTTGTTCTGGAACGGTATGAACTTGTAAATTTGTTTTTGATAAAAATAATGAAAAGGAGATATATTTTTACTCTTCAATGATTATTTATATTCCGAGTTATATACATATACAAAGCATAAGTTGAAAAACAGTAGAAAGGATATTTATATTCTGAGTTATATACTCATACAAAGCATAAGTTGAAAAACAGTAGAAGGGATATTTATAGCTATATACTCATACAAAGCATAAGTTGAAAAACAGTAGAAGGAATATATATAGCAGTTAATATACCCTCTATCTATTATCGTTGCAGACACCAAAGGCCACCTATGACATTGTCCATATTTTTCCAGATTTTCTTTCTTGCACTCTGTGGGTAAGTGGGGATTGCAATCACTTCATTGCTATTGTTGTTCTTTGTGCAATGCTTTCACACATACAAATCAAGCACGGCAATAAAATCTAGATTGCTTAATCTCCTATGCAGAATTACAATCAGTCAGAACCTCTGCTTACGGGGATTGCAGTATACTAGTTCTACTTTTTCTGCAGCAATATTGAATTTAATCCCACCCACAACGTTTGTGATGGCCACTCTTCTAAGGTAGTACTTCGATTTCAATAAATTCCTCTACTGTAAATCTCATCTTAAAGTTTTCAACTAGAATTCTATTGAGATTAACCGAGTTGAGCTTAATACAATATTTATGTTCGATGTGCAATATGATGGTTCGTTCAGATTGGAGAATGTCGATATTAAGAGCAGGAGAGGGCAAGCAAAGGTTGCAGGCATCATTATTTCTGTAGGTGGGGCAATGGTGATGACATTATACAAGGGACCTGAAATTAAACTGCTAAATGCATACAATTCCAAAGCAAACAACACAATTGTAGGCTCCATGCTGCTTTTTGGGGGTGTTATTTCATGGGCAGCTTGGATTATATTTCAGGTGATCATCAGTCTATATGAGTCCTTGCAACAAATTTAATTAGCTGAAAATGCAAATTGACAACTGGAATTTATGTGGTTATAAATACAGGATCCAGTTGTGAAGAAATATCCAACTCAATTATCATTTACTGCTATAATGTGTTTTCTTGGAGCATTGCAGTCCGGTGCAATTGCTTTGGTCTGTGCCCATGAAACATCAAGTGTCTGGTTCATTGGTTGGAATATTAAGCTTCTGAGTTATGTGTATTCGGTATAGATATCTACCCGGGAACCTTTGTTGGTTTAATGTTAAAGCCAGCATAGCTTAGGTTAATTTTAATCCATTTAAAAAACCCCAGATCCCAATGTTTGAGTTTAGAGAAATAATGGATAGAATTGCATTCGGTTATTTCAGGGAGTGATGTGTTCAGCATTTACAATATTTGTGCAAGCATGGTGTATACAAAAAAAGGGACCTGTATTTGTAGCGATTTTCGATCCAGTGTCTACTGTTGTAACAGCAATCTTGCAATATTTCGTTCTTCGTGAAAATCTTAATACGGGATGGTCAGCATATAAAAACATTTCCTGAAACACATTTTAACCTCCAGTTTATATACATTTTTTTTCAGTAAACGACACATCTTAATGTTTAGTGTATAACAGCTCCTTCCATTGTGGATTTTAATGTTGAATGTGTGCAGTGTGGTGGGGACAATCTTGATCGTGGTGGGTCTGTATCCTGTATTGTGGGGCAAATCAAAGGATTTTAAGAACAAGGAGGGCGAGAACATGAACGATCCAGGTGAAGCAGCGTGCTCCGGTGAGAATATCGTGGAAGATGTCGAGGATATGGACACCACCCTGGACATTTCACGGCCATTATTACAAAATCGGTTGAATCAGATCATCATTTACTCGGCCGAAGATTGAACTTATTTTTCATCATTTACTCGGAGAAAGATTGAACTTATTTTTTATCCATCCATCCTTGGGAAGTCAATGGTATGTCTTTGGAGTACAAATGATTTGAAATGCCATTTCACTGAATGTCTGTGAAGGTAGGGCAACGAAGGAGAAGGTGTTTTTTACCTGTTCCATTTTTTGGATTTTAAAATTACATAAGGAGTTAGAGAATGTTTTTATTAACAGCATAAATTTATTTAAAAGAGATTTATTAAGCATTCAAAGTGATCAAATTTCTCAATCTCTCAAGATTGATTGCAAACTTTTTTTTAGAGTAAAAATGTTTTTTGAAATATGTAATCCAATGTTTATAATTATAGTTTATTTTTTATTGTTTTATATATGTAATTCTAAATAATTTAAATTTAATTTATGTTGTTTTATACTTACACATCTATTTCCCACTAAGCTGTAAAATGTATCTCTTCTCTTCATTACAATAAGATTGAACAAAGTTAGTTATAACAATTCATCATTTTTTTTGTTAATTTTTTGTTTTCTCATTTTTTTATTACACCATAAACATAATCAATTTTTTATAATTTTTAAATATTTTTATTATACAATAACGTTTTTAAATCAAATTATAAATTTTAGTTTTTACAATTATCTAAAATTATTTTCAATTGTTTTTTCTCTATAGTTAAATTAAAAATGTGATTCTTTAATTTTTTTCTAGTACTTGAGAAATATTAAGTAGCTTCCAAAACTTCATGTCGAGTCCACTGTTTATCCTCAACAAAGTTTGAGGACAAAATGGAATGAACAACTTTGTTTGTTATGTCACAAACAAAATATAGTTATGATTGGTCATGTCTCTTTTGGTTTATGTTATTGAATAGTATAGATTTATAATTTTGATGTGCAAAACATTAATTATTTTTTGAACTAATTATATCATAACATATATTTACTATTTATATGATTTTAGGAGGAGATATAATCACATAGGTAAGTTATATACTTCATAAATAAAATTAAGTTTATTTATGGATTTATAAATTATAAATGAAAAAAAAATATGTAAGTTATATACTTTATAGATAAAATTGAGTTTATTTATAGATTTAAAAACTATAAATGCAAAACAAAAAAAATGCCTATTTAGGTTGATTGTGATAGAGAGGTGGTTGTTTAGAGGTTTAGGAACATTATAATATTGATGTATTGTTGTATGTCTTGGTTTTTGAAATGAATCTAATGAGTCTTTTATTTGAAATATTTTTTATGGTCTTAATGGTGTATTGTCATGATGTGTTCATCCTAGTTTTAGATTATTTTGTATTAATGTCTTTTTATATGTTGTTATGCATGACTAGACCTTTGATATATATTAGATTGTAATGTCCCATTTTTGGATTGCACTATCCATAAAGTTGGGACACAACATATATTTCAAATCCTAATTTAATTTTGAACCCATTCAAATTCATACACATGTATGAGAATAATTCATGCATTGAAAATAAAAATGCATAAAATCATTAAAACCGTGAATTCCATATCCATTTAATTCCTAAACAAACTATTAATTTAAATTGCAAATATATAAATAGGGATTTAAGAGCAAAGATGGCCTATGAAACTCGTTGTGTGTGCAATTCTCCACCCAACCATATGCATCTAGTGTAGATGTCACCCCCTTAGGTTGTGTGACTACTAGAGAAAACGAAAGTAGCTATATACTCATAGGTCACTCACCCAATTACTATAAGACTCTACCAATCTATTCACAACTAAGTACTCCAAGTAACCATCCAACCATCAAATGTCACAACATTCTCATCTACTACCTACATAATTGAAGGAATACATTTCCCATATTTGTTCAACAGTCCCTCGAGATTACTCTCCCTTCTAGTGCTCTTATTGTAGGCATCAAGAATCCATATTTTTGTTTGTCTTTTGGAATAGCATGGTATAAACTTAATGGGGGAAGCAAGGATTCATAAACAACAAAGTCTCTCATACGCTATTATAATCCATTCATCTATTTGCATAGGTCTATAAACTTCCAAGGATCATTTGAGGGATTAAATAATGTTTTTTTGGGGTCAAAATTTTGCAAACATATTTCTATTCTCTCTATGTTGTTTTGTAGTGTAACGTACCCAAACCTTCGACCGACGAAGAGGAAGCTACCATGCCATTAACCATCCGGGAAACTATTCCCATGAACATGTACATACATATAGACTGAAGAGAAATGCTCGGAAGTAAAAACATGCATACATGATTATCATACAGCGAAAGCAAAACCATACATTCAAGCATTCAACATGTTCATCATAATTTATTAAAAATAAATATGATTACAGAAGTGAAATAGACAAGAATACTTATCTTATAAAGAACTCGTCCCGCAACCAGCTATGTCATTGCAACGTTCCACCCAACCATATGCCAGTGTGCTCCTTAGTCTCTCAGCAACGTTGCAACCCCCAAGCTGGGCATGATCCCCCAAGGAATAAGGAACAAGTAGGCTTACACATTGCCAAGGATACCAAAACAACTAATCCAACACAGTTAGGTTTATCAGGCCATCAACAAATCAGCCAAGCCAACACAGTTGGGTTTATCAGGCCATCAACAAATCAGCCAAGCCAACACAGTTGGGTTTATCAGGCCATCAACAAATCAGCCAAGCCAACATAGTTGGGTTTATTAGGCCATCAAGGAGTTGGAAAAATATGAATGCTAAGTTGGTGGGCTCATTTAAGAGCTAAGGACAAATACACTAGAACTAGACTAACTTCTAGGACACCCACACACACCTGACACAAGGAAATGAATCCCTTCTCTATTACACAATCCCTCAGACCCTGACTTCCCTTCCAGTGCTATTCAAGGGTTGTGGAGAAGAAATCCATCCCTCTAGCTTTGTTGGTGTGGTTTCCAAACACAACAGGTTCATCACACAAACTAATCCTTCATTCCCACTCCAACATGGTTCAAAGAACAACCACTGCATACACGCAACAAAACTAAACAGTTCACGGCTCTATGGAAATGGAACGAAAACTAAATGGTGAACGCAACTCAGGATAAACAAGCGATTCAGAGTTGTTCCTGGCCCTAGCGTGGCCAAAAAAACTCAGCAACAACCCAAAACGTAATGGATCCCACAACAACCAAATCGTGGATGAAACCAACATCAACCACACATGAATGAACCTACAACAAACCACACTTCATGGGGAGAATAACAACAAACCCAAATCATGAAAATGGCTTCTTCATAGGAAATCATGGGTGACAATAAATGGTTTTTGCCCCCTCTCTACGTGAGGAAAACAATGAAGAAAAACCTATGCATGAGGATGAAGAGAGAACGTCCCCATATGAGGATGGGTAAAACAAGGAAGAATGGGGTAGTGGTTTCCCTGCCCACGTGAAGATGGAGAGTCTGCTGGTGGAGTGGGCGTGTGGGAAAGGACTGACAGTCCTACCACCCACCACTTCCCAGCAATAACTGCCCCCAACTAGCAATAGAAGTTTTAAATGGGTAATTAACACATGGCTTTTTCCCCATTGGTTCAAGGTTCAATAATTCCCCCTCCCTATCCTTAGGAAAATCATGCCCTTTTCAATACGGTTGCATTGACATAGATGGTTGGGGTTCATTTTAATTAAAGTGCATATTTACATGATGCCAAAACTGTAATGTGTTGTATATCATGATATACCATCGGCAACGATTTTAATCACTGAACAAAACACAATCAAATCGATGGTGGGGCTTTTTCCTTTAGCTCCACACCACAATTAGTTACAATATATACATCATATACATTTAATGCAAATGGGGTAAAAAATGGGGTGTTACATTCCCCTCCCCCTTCAATAGCACTGTCCTTAGTGCTTTACAAAATTGAACAAAATGCTTCACTGGTATCACCTCAATGTTCCATATAATTGAACAAAAATGGATGTGCCAATCACATGGCATCCTCTAGCTCCCACGTAGCCTCTTCAGGTTCGTAGTGCTCCCATTGCACCTTTGTTTTCCCTATGGTCTAGTTCCATAGCATTGTGACCTTCCTGGCGAGGATGCACACCGACTCGATTTGGAACTCTCCCTCAGGTTCCACCTGAATCACATCCCAATTTATCACATGGTTAGGATCATGTACATATCTCTTAAGCAAAGAAACATGAAAAAAATTATGAGCTCTAGTGCTAGCAGGCAATGCAAGTCTATATGCAACTGGTCCTATTCTTTCAAGCACTTCAAGTAGCCCACAATATCTTGGTGACAGCTTGGCACAACTTCCAAGATTCAAGGAACTCTTCCTTGCCCTCACTGTGATGTGAACATGATCCCCAACACTGAACTCCCTGTTCACCCTATGCTTATATGCATAGCTTTTATGTTTGTCCTGCACTGCTTTCATATTCTATCTGATCTTTACAACCTAACTGCTCCATTTCCTTGAGCAGTTCTGGACCAATCACAAGCCTGTTCACTAGATTATCCCAAGTCACTGGTGTCTTACACCTTATTCCATACAAAGCTTCATATGGACTCATCCCCAAGGATGCCTGCTGCCCATTGTTATAAGAAAACTCTACCAAGTGTAAGTAATATTTCCACTTGGTTGGTTTGTCCATCACGTACATACAAAGCATATATTCAAGAATTCGATTAACTCTCTCTGTCTGACCATGAGTATGAGGATGGTATGCAGTGCTGAATCTTAGCTTTGTACCCAAATTAGCAAACATCCCCTTCCAAAAATTGGAAGTGAACTTGACATCTCGATCAGAGACTATTTCCTTAGGCAATCCATGCAATTTGAAAATCTCCTTCATGAATATCTTTGCAATGTCATCAATCTTATGCGTAGTGTTAACCAGTATAAAATGTGCTCCCTTTGTCAACTTTTCCACCACAACCATGATGGAATCATGTTGTCTCTAAGTCATCAGTAATCTTGTAATGAAATCCATGGAAATAGCTTCCCATTTCCATTCTGGAACTGGAAAATGATGCAACAAACCTGTTGGATGTTGATGTTCAACCTTTACCTATTGACATTTTAGGCACCTCGAAATGTATTCAGCCATGTCCTTTTTCATTATTGGCCAAAAGTACTGTTTTCTGGCGGTAGCAATCGTCTTCTGGTATCCTGGGTGACCAAAATACAGAGCTTGATGGATTTCATCCATAGCAATTCTCCTCAAATTTGCTACATATGGAATCTAAATTCTACCTTTATAAGTAAGAATTCCATCTGCTTCCAATTTATATCCCTCATACATCTTCTCAAGACCTTGCTGCTGCAATTTGTCTTTTACCAGCTCATACAATTCATCTCCAACAACATGATTAACAATCTGCTGCCTCAAATCTGATTGGAAAATACTAAGATATGCCACATGCATTTCCTACATCTTCCTACTAAGTGCATCAGCTACCTTATCCTCTTTCCCCTTTATGTGCTTGATTTCAAAATCAAACTCACATAAAAACTCCATCCATCTTTCTTGCCTAACATTTAGAGTAGGTTGGTCAAATAGATACTTCAGACCACAATGGTCTATCCTTAGTTCAAATCTTCTACCGATCAAGTAATTCCTCCACATCTTTAGGGCATGTACTATGGCTGCAAGCTATAGATCATGAGTGGCATAGTTCTTCTCATGCTCCTTCAACTTTATCGACTCATAACATATCATGTGGTTGTCTTACATAAAAACTCCTCCAAGCCCTTATCCGCATGCATCGGTACACACCACAAAATCTTTCTCTGGATCTGCAACTTTCAATACGGGTGCACTAGTGAGAAGATTCTTCAACTTTTGGAAGCTTTATTCACACCTCGATGTCCATTCAAAATTTATCCCCTTCTTTTGCAAAGAAGTGATGGCATGTGCAACTTTGGAGAATCCCTCAATGAATCTCCTGTAGTATCCTGCAAGTCCCATAAAAGATCTTACATCTGTCACATTTCTTGGAGTAGGCCAATTCATAATCACTTCAATCTTTTCAGGGTCCACATATATACCCTCTTTTGAGAAAATGTGACCCAAATACTGAATTCTATCTCTATAGAAGTCACACTTGCTCAGCTTTGCATACAGCTGATGCTCCCTGAGCAATTGCAATGTCAAACTCAAATGATCTTCATGCTCCTCTTCATTCTTAGAATAACTAAGAATTTCATCAAGGAAAACAAGAACAAACTTGTCCAAATACCTACTGAAGACACTATTCATAAGGCACATGAATGTAGCAGGTGCATTTTTGAGACCAAATGGTACCACTACAAACTCATTATGTCCATACCTTGTTCTGAAGGTTGTCTTATGAATGTCTTCATCCTTTATCCTCACCTAATGATAACCATACCTCAAGTCAATCTTGGAAAATACCTTTGCTCCTCTCATTTGGTCAAAGATGTCATTATTCCTAGGCAAAGGGTATTTATTCTTTACAGTAACTTTGTTCAACTGTCTTTAATCAATACATAGCCTGAGTGTACCATCTTTCTTCTTTAGAAACAGAACTGGTGCTCCCCACAGAGACACACTCGGCCCGGTATACTTCTTTTCCAACAACTCTTGTAGTTGCATCTTCAACTCTAGCATCTCTAGTGTACTCATCCTGTAGGGTGTCTTAGACACTGGTGTTGTTCCTGGCACAAGTTCAATTATGAAATCAATGTCTCTCTTTGGAGGAAGCCTTGGAATCTCATCAGGAAACACATCCTTGAATTCCTATAACACCTGATAGTCCTCCAGCCTAGGAGTTTCATCCCATGTTGCCTCCAAAATATGAGTTGCATACAACTGGCAACCTTTCCTACAGAAATTGTTCAATTGCATTGCTGAAACCTGCCATACTGAAATCACCTTTGGAATACCTCTCACAACTACTGGGTTCCCTTCTGCATCCATGCATTCAAAAGTCTTATTATAACAGTCAAGCTTCATCCTGTGAGCTTTTAACCAATCCATTCCAATGAGTACATCATAGGAACCAAGGGGTAGAACATTCAAATCTAAACAAGTGATCAATCCATCCATGACCAATGGACATTTCTCTATCACTTCACTAACCTTTCTCTTGGTTCCAATGGCTAGCTGAACTAACCAAGATTTCCTATGCTTTACTTTCTTAAAAGCACAAATCTCCACTAATCTAGGAGTAATGTAACTGTGAGTAGAACCAGGGTCTATCAAAATAGAAACAGATCCTTCAACAATCGTACCTGTAACTTCAACCACAGTTGACTAGTGATCTGCTTGGTGGTCCTCTAGTGCTGCATAAATATTAGGGATTGCCCTTGCTACTTGACCCACTATTTATGCTTCTTGAATGTTGCAAGCTGGCCTTGCACTCTCATTCTCGAGTGGACATATTCTGCGCATGTGGGGTCCTCCACATTTCCAACATTGGATTGGTCCTCTATTATGTTGTGGATCTTTAGGCTTTTCTCCTATCACTCCAATTGGCTTACTCGCAGCTTGGGATAGCTGCTTCTACTAATTCCTAAAGTTAGAAGGTTTGAAACCTTTCTTTCTTTGGTCAAACTTCTCATTCTTCTTGTCCTTCCATGCATTATGGAAATCAAGTTTACCTTTGCTTTGCTCATAGCAATACTTATCCTTCCTTATTTCTTCTTTAAGAGTTCTAGGTTTACAAAACTCAATTCTATATTTGTAAGACTGACACAATCCACTCAGAAAATGCTGGACCTTCACCTTCTCATCTTTGATATACCTGACATACCTTAACAATTCCAAGCACTTATTTGCATACTCTTCCATGGTCTGTTGTCCCAATCTCAGCTCATGGAACTCCTTAATCTTGTCATCATAGTACCTATTAGAGAGGTATTTCTGCTTGAAATACTTCTTGAACTATTTCCACTTAAGTCTCCTTTCACTGATCCTCTTTACTTGCTTGAAGTGTTCCCACCAAATGGATGCTCTTCCATTCAGATTGAATATGGAAACTCTTGCCTTCATGTTTCTCGAATAATCCTGAACTTGGAAGTACTTCTTTATCCCAAGAAGCCAAGCTTCAGCCTCTTATTCAGTCTTTACCTCACCGTCAAATGTAGGAGGTTTAGCCTTCTTAAATTCATATTGAGATCGATCCCGATGTTGCCTCTTTCTCTTTTTCTTATGAGAAGAAGAGCTTGAATCCCTGTTGGATTCTTCAGAGTTAGATGATCCACTAGAATTCCTTCTTCTTCTCCTAGTACTACTCTTACTGCCTTCTGGTCTTGTTGTATCCATCCAAAGTCTATCTTCCTTTGCAAGTTTGTCAAACTTTGCAACATAGCAGCATTCAACTGATGCTGCTCTTCCTGGGCTTTAATCAAGCTTCTCATGGTGGCTGCAACATCTGACGGTGTCTCTTGGAATCTCCTTCCATTAGACTCTATGTCATCATTTCCATTATGGACATTTTCTCCCATGACATTTTGCGCACGCTTGTAGGAATCCAGAGCATCATATCCGTCATGGGTCCTCATAATTGAACCACCACTTACTTACCAAACTTCACTACTTGGAATACTGCCCTTGAAGGTGCCTATGATTCTACAAATGTGTTAGTAACACAACTGTTAGCTGCATAGGATTGACATAAATCAGAATTACTTACTTTCTCCTGGAAAATTCATAAAGTAACAATTTTCCCCAAACACAAAATTTTCTTCCTTTTCAGCCCTAAGAATATACTGAAGAACTACTGAAAATCTCATTGAAAAACCACTGAAATTCGTTGAGAAATCCCACTTGAAAAACTCAAAATTTCCTTTTGTCCAATTGGATCTCTTCCCAACTAAACTTCTGACACTTCAGCAGTCCAATCAACTAAATTTTTTCGATGCTCATCAACAGACCCATCAAATAATTTTCTCCAACATTTTGGAGTCCTTCAGGATATCTCCGCCAACACTGTGGCTCTGCTACAACAATCAACTTTCAACAATTCCGACACTTAGAAGAATTTTCGGTGAAATTTTATCTTCAACTTCCCTTCACATTTTCTCCCCCGCTTCGGTGCTTTCATCCTCTTCCTCCCGTCGTTGTTGTAGCGCTTACTTTCTCTTCCAGCCGCTTCGTCGGCTCTCTCTTCCTCTAACTCTCGACGTCGTCAATGGTCTATATCGATGGTTTTTTGACTAAGCTATCCACTGTATTGGAGGAGCTTCAGACTAAGTCCTCTGATGATCTGACGATCTCAACACTTAGAAAAATTTTCAGAAATTATTTTTATCTTGTTCCTACCATCGTTGTGTCAGCTATTCCATCAACTAATTTTCATCGACGTTTTGGCAGCCTTCAGGTGATCTCTACCGACACTACGGATCTGTCCTCACTTGTTCTTTTTTGGTGACATCGGGATTCCATCCATCTAGGTGAGCCGACATTTCAGCAGTCTTCATCTGAAGGCTTCTGAAACATCCCAACACTTAGAAAAATATTCAACTTTCACCCACGTTGGCTCCATCTTCCTATTCCTGGCGATGTATCGGCATCTTCATCACCTTTCCTCCACCGCTGTTGTGGCTCAAAACTGTTGAACCAGCCATCATATCGGCTCATACTTCCTCTATTTTTTTCCATCATAGATGGTCTGTATCGGACGACCATTTGTCTAAATTTCTTCTACGTTTCAACGGTCTTCAGGTGATCTCGGCAACATTGCGGATCCATTTTCACTTATTCTCTGCCAAAACCGTCGGTTCCTCATTGCCGAAACCACTGACAACTTCCAAACTTCGACAAATTCTGAAATTTTTCTCCCTGCCAGTTCTCCATTGGGTGGGCTTCCATCTAGGCTATCTGATGCATCGGATGAGCTTTCGACGAGCCGACGGTCTGGACACTTGGAAAATTTCGTTGAAGTTTTTTGTCAAATTTTTTTTTTTTGGTCATAATTTATGATCTCTGCTGGGAAGAGGGAAACCTACCTCTTCTAGCTGATTATTCATGGCCCAATCAGGCCCATGCTGTAACATGAGCTTTGATACCAGTCTGTAATGTACCCAACCCTCCGACCGGTGAAGAGGACGCTACCATTCCATTAACCATCCGAGCAACTAGCCCCATGAACATGTACATACATATAGACTGAAGAAAAATGCTCGGAATTAAAAACATGCATACGTGATTATCATACAGCAGAAGCAAAACCATACATTCAAGAATTCAACATGTTCATCATAATTCATTAACAGTAAATATGATTGCAGAAGTCAAATAGACAAGAATAGTTATCTTATAAAGAACTCGTCCCACAACCAGCTATGTCGCTGCAACGTTCCACCCAACCATAGGCCAGTGTGCTCCTTAGTCTACCAGCAATGTCGCCACCCTCGAGTTGGGCATGATCCCGCAAGGAATAAGGAACAAGCAAGCTTACACATAGCCAAGGATACACAAAATAGCCAAGCCAACACAGTTGGGTTTATCAGGCCATCAACAAATAAGCAAAGCCAACACAGCTGGGTTTATTAGGCCATCAAGGAGCTGGGAAAAGTTGAATGCTAAGCTGGTGGGCTCATTGAAGAACTAAGGACACCTACACCAGAACTAGCCTGACTTATAGGACACCCACACACACCCAACACAAGGAAATCAGTCCCTTCTTTGCTACATAGTCCCTCAGACCCTGAATTCCCTTCCAGTGCTATTCAGGGGTTGTGGAGAAGAAAGCCAACCCTCTAGTTCTATCGGTATGGTTCCCAAACACACCAGGTTTATCAGGAAAACCAAGAATTCATTCCCACTCCAACACAATCCGAATACCAACCAATGCATACACATAGCAAAACCAAATAGTTCATGGATCTATGGAAATGGAACGACAACCAAATGGTGAATGTAGCTCAGCATAAACAAGCGATTCAGAGTTGTTCTTGGCCCTAGTGTGGCCAAAACAACTCAGCAGCAACCCAAAACATAATGGATCCCACAACAACCAAATCGTGGATGAAACCAACATCAACCACACATGAATGAACCTACAACAAACCCAAATCATGAAAAGGGCTCCTTCACAGGAAATCGTGGGTGATAGTAAACAGTTTCTCCCCCCTCTCTGTGTGAGGAAAATGATGAAGAAAAACCTGTGCATGAGGATGAAGAGAGAATGTCCCCGCATGAGGATGGGTAAAACAACGAAGAATGGGGTATTGGTTTCCCTACCCACGTGAAGATGGAGAGTCTGTTGGTGGAGTGGGTGTGTGGGCAAGGACTGACAGTCCTTCCACCCACCACTTCCCAACAATAACTGCCCCCAATTAGCAACAGAAGTTTTAAATGGGTAGTTGACACATGGCTTTTTCCCCATTGGTTCAAGGTTCAATAATTCCCCGTCCCTATC
The DNA here is from genome assembly GCA_001517045.1 of Pseudotsuga menziesii. Classification (NCBI taxonomy): domain Eukaryota; kingdom Viridiplantae; phylum Streptophyta; class Pinopsida; order Pinales; family Pinaceae; genus Pseudotsuga; species Pseudotsuga menziesii. The sequence goes on from LPNX010087734.1 coordinate 543,178, forward strand.
CTTAGGAAAATCATGCTCTTTTAAATATGGTTGCATTGACATAGCTGGTTGGGGTTCATTTTAATTAAAGTGAATTTTTACATGATTCCAAAACTGTAATGTGTCGTATATCACAATATACCATCGACAACAATTTTAATCGCCGAACACAACACAATCAAATTGATGGTGGGGTTTTGCCTTTAGCTCCACACCACGATTAATTACAATATATACATCATACACATTTAATGCAACGGGGTCAAAACCAGCGTGTTACATGTAGGGTCCAAAATCATAAACCTAATAAGGAATTGATGCATGTAAAAACCCTAAACTAACCTTAGATTCCTATAGGGACATTGTTAACTATTGGGCCATTAGAAATAAGGTGTTTTTTTTATCTAATGGTATTATTGTATTGTTCTAGAGCTAAGAAAGATCCCTGTAGTGGATATTAAAGCATAACAGAGGAAGTAGGAGAACTTGTAGTAGCCATACAAGCCGTTGTGTTTAGGTGGGTGAGTGCAAGCTAATGAGGGTCAATTTTTCCGTGTTAGGTGCAACAGAAAATTGAAAAATTAGACATCCCTCAACTTACTTGTATTTTTTGAGATACTTCCACAAAATACATTGTTTTGAGTAAAAAATATGAAATGTAGGAAATTGAATCAAGTTTTAGAATACATAAGTTTTATATATTGAAAATTTTCATAGCTATGTCAAGTTTCATTTTTTCTAACAATTAGTTTTTTATTTTTCAAGCAAATGATAAGGTATATATTTTTTTGGGTGCATCTTTTGAGGGCCTAAATGATGGTTTAGGGATACAAATATTTGCATGCATGTAGTTACTATATAGCACTAGTGCAGTGCTATTTAAAAAAAATAAAATAAATAATAATTATTCTTTTTTATAATTATCTAAGTGATCATTCCTCGAACATGGTATGTCTTTTGTAGGTGCATCCTTTGAAGGTCTTAATGTAGTAATTATGAAATGGTTTTTTATAGAATGCAGAGGTTATGGAAATAACATTAATAGTGTGTTTTTTGAGTTAAGGAGTTAAAACACAATAGAAATTCAAAAAAAATACAAAAATATAATATTTTGAAATAAAAATTACATATTTAGAATTTGCAGAAAACAAATGCTATTTATGTTTAAGATTTGGTAAAAGATGATTGTGTGTAGCATACTGTAATGAATGGGTAAACAAAGTCTTCTTCAAAGGCTAGAAGAAATGCCCAATTAGCTATGGTTTATCATATACCATAGCATAGGTTTGGTATTACCAAAGGAAAGTCCAAACCATACACATAGGAATCTTGGTGACATTCAAGAAAGTGAGTTGACATGGTTTAGGCACTGCAAAATGAGAGAACATTATGTTTAAATTCAAATTACATTTCTCGCCCTTATAGAATCGGAAAACGTGTGTGTGTTATAGAACTACAAACACATGTGTGTTATGTAGTTCTAAAATGTGCATGCGTTATGAAAGACATCAAATGTATGGTTAATAGTTGAGAGGGGTGTGGAAGGGTCAATGGAATAGAGGGACATTGGAAGTTCAATTGAGGATGGTTAATAGTTGAGATGGGGTGGGGAAGGGTTAAGGGTCTGGGAGGACATGGAAGTTCAAGTGGGGATGGTTACTAGTTAAGAGGGGGTGGGCCCAGGGTCAAGGGCCTAGGAGGACATTGGAAGTTCAAGTGGGGATGGTTAATAGTTGAGAGGGGGCGGGGAAGGGTCAAGGGACTAAGAGGGCATTGGAAGTTCAAGTGGGGATGGGTAATATTTGAGAGGGGGTGGGGAAGGGTCAAGGGCCTAGGAGGACGTTGTAAGTTCAAGTGGAGATGGTTAATAGTTGAGAGGTGGTGGGGAAGGGTCAAGGGCATAGGAGGATATTTTAAGTTCAAGCGGGGAGAGATGAAGGGAATGGGAACATGATGGGTTACATGGGTGAAGGGGAGAGGATACTGAGAGAAATATTAGGAGGATAAGAGGTGTTGAAGACATATAGGGTTAGAAGCAATACATGAGACTTGAGCGACAAAGGGGGATAATGTGGAGAAGAGGAAGTGGATGATGGTTTGATGAGAGAAAGGATTGGTGAATGGAAAGGTGGATATGGAGGATTGAAGGAGGAATATAGTGTCTTGGAGGAGAGAGATGGGACGAGGGGGAAATGAGATGGGGTGAAAGAGATAATAGTGGTCATAATGAGGTAGGGGTTGAGGAGAAGTCCCCCTTAAAACATAGAGTAAGGGAGTATTATATATATACATAGAGAGAGAGAGAGAGAATGATGTAGAGAGAATAAGATAGAGAGGAATGGGGGAATCAAGGATGAGATATAGTAGTGGGAAGAAACATAAATGGAGTTATGGAGATGAAGCAATCTAGAGAGAGAGAGGTGGATAAAGTGTGTGAGAGAGGAGGATATTGTGGGAGAAAGAGTGAGAGAGCAATGGATGGAGGTAATGGGTATCAATGAGAGAGAGAGAGAGAATGTAGGTAGAATGTAGGTAAGTGGATGTGTGTGTTTCTAAGAGAGAGAGAGAGAATACAAGGGGAGTTAGGGACATAGCGTGCGAGAGGGACCTGGATATATGAGTGAGAGATAGATGGGGATAGAATAAGAGAAAGGGATATGAAGGGAGGGAAAGAAGGTGTGGGTGGGAGACATGTAGGGAGTAGTGGTAATGGAGAGAGAGAGAGAGAGGGATGGGTGTGAGAGAGATAATACTAGAGGGGGGTGGGGACATAAAGTGAGGGAGGGAGAGAGAGAGATGGAGAGATGGTGATAGATTTAGGGAAATATAACAAGAGGGAGGGACAAAAGGTGTGTGTGTGTGTGTGTGTGTGTGTGTGTGTGTGAGAGAGAGAGAGAAGACGAGATCAATAGTGTGGGAGGGATGAAGAGGGTGTGAGGTAGAGAAATTGAGTTAAATAGAAGGGTAGAGAGGAAGGGAAAAAGGCATGGAGGGATTAGTAAAGGAGGTGGAGGCAGAGAGTGATGGAGGGAGGGATAATGAGGGATGTAAAGATAAGGTAGAGAGGGATAAAGTTCAATTTGTGGAGAGAGAGAGAGAGAGAGGGTGGGGGGGTGAGTGAGGAAGGGATGAAGATAGAGTGAAGGAAATGGATAGTGAGGGAGGGTTAGAATTTGTGTATGTGTGTGTGTGAATATACACAATGAGAGAGAGGGAGGAGGGACACACATGTGCGTGCATGCACACACACAAATGTATATATAGAGAGAGAGATGGTTTCAAATATAGAGGGTGTAGGAGTGAGAGACAAAGAGAGAGGGATGTTTTGAGAGAGAGAAGCATGAAGAGGGAGGGTGGGATATAGAGAAAGATAAGGTGGGAGAGGGAGGGAGGTAGAGGGGTTGAGGGAGATATTGGGATAGATTGAGATAAATAGGTAGGAAGGGAGGGATACAAGTTTAGAGAGAGACATGGTAGGGGAGAGGGATAAATGCACAAAGGGCTAGTAATTTAGGGAGAATGGAGGGATAGAGTGATAGAGGTGGGAATAGGTAGGGAGGTAAATCAAAGGTAGAGAGAGAGAGAGAGAGAGTATATGAGAGAGAGGGGAGAGGGACAAACACAAACACACACACACACACACACACACACATATTGTGTGGGGGAGAGAGGGGGGGGGAGGGGTGAGCGACAGAGAGAGGGGGGATGGGTGAGAAATGGAGAGAGAGTGAAGGGGGAAGGGATAGTGAGGGAGGTATAAAGAAGGTGGATAGAGGTTATGAGAGAGGTGGGTTCAAGGAGGGACACACACACACACACACATATAGAGAGAGAGAGATGGAGTGAGAGATAGGGAAGTTGTGTGAGAGAGAAGTAGGAGGGACACATAAACACACATATTTTGTGGGAGAGAGAGTTGGAGGGGTGAGCGATACAAAGATAATGACAGAGGGATGGATGGTGAGGGAGGTATAGAGAATGTTGAGAGAGGTTATAAGAGACTCAGAGTGAGGGAGGGACATACATGTTTATGTATTTGTAACTTTGGAATGTATTCACTTGTTTATCTTATGTATTGTACCCCGATGTTTATTCTGAGAAGTATCTATAATGTAATTAATCCATGTCATGCCCTGATGTTCTGATCAAGAGATTCAGTAATGTAAACAAGTCATGTAAAGTCATTGAGGTTAACTCTCCATTGTAAGTTAGGGCAATAGTCCCCACATTTGTGTCAAGGTTAACCCTCCGTGTTGATCAGAGGGCAAAGTCCCCATAGTTGTGGGGCACTAGGGTTATTAGACTCTCCTAGATATGTCAGCTCTAGTAAGTAATTATCAAGTGGGGATGACATGTTAAAGTGGACATTAAGTGAACAAAAGAATATAAATAAAGAGTGAGCCTCTTTATTTATCACACACACACACACTCACTCACTGGGGTGCATGAGTGACAGAAGAAGTTGTTGGGACAAGAAAGAGAGAGACTACTATTGTCAGGAGATCATCTTACTATTTTTTGGGGTTTTTCTTTTGGTGCTGATTCTATCTCTGAGGAAGTTTCAGGGTTTTCTCCTTTATTGTTTCCCCGAGGTAAATATTTGTGTTCATTGTCTCTTGTGTTTTATTGCAGTGCATGTTATTCTCTCAGATAAGATCCTAAGATCATAATGCTAGGTTGAATGATAAAAATATAACATGGTATCAGAGCTAATCCGAGAATAATATATTGTGCAACTACAGAAGCTAGGGCTTCTTAATTTTTTGGTATCTCTCCACAATCCATCAGCAAAAGTATGCTATCCTGACTCTCCATTGAAGGGTGCATCTTTCTGTTGAAGCGAAATTCAATTTCAGGCATTTTCAGTTTTTGGTGCAGGAAATTAGGGCTTTTTACAGAAGAAGAATTTTTGAGTGAGCCCAGCATAGGATTTATATCCTCAAAAAAATCAAATTTTAGAGACCTGGGTCAATATTTTTGGTTGGGTGTAACTTTGGGAAAGTCAAACCCTAGTTTGACCCAGAGCTGAAAAAACCCTAAATACTAAAACTGATAAGTTTTGTTAAATTCGCTATATATCGGGGTTAAAGGTGTATTAGGGGCCAAATATTTTATAGGATGAAGATAAAATCCTAATGTACATTGTATCCAAGTTTCAGCCTCGTATTCTCTATATTCTAGGATATATGATTCCTCCAAGTTAGGGTTCCATCCTCTTCCACGATTCATCCTTAAACAAGACACCTAGGGAGAATGGATATATCTTGGGATACAAAGGTCCAAATAAAATTTTTGAAGAGTTTATAGAAAGGGTACAGACTCTAATTTCTATGTTCCAAGTTTCAGACCCAGAAGATGAAACAATGACACATGGAAGTCCGTACAAGTTTGCTATGCTGAACAGTGCTGAAACACGTTACCTTGGGAAAACGCTCATAAGTCCCAATTGGTGAAATAGATTCTGATGAAACATGTGTTTTTAGAATAGGGACAGGAGAGGCTACCTCAATGTGAAGTTTTAGACAAATAGGAGGAGTAATTTCAGAGATACCATAGAAACAGTATCAGGAATTTCTGCAGAAGAAATTGGAAAACTAGGGCTTCCTATTCCGGGAGTTTCCCTCCATTGTTTTAAGAAAAGGTGTACATTGGACAAATCACCTTGAAGAGGTCTGTCTTTCTATCCAATCATATATAAAATATTCCAAGTTTTCAAAATTAGGGTTTCTCTAACAAACCCTAGATCATCCAACTCCAGAACGAGGACGGACACCTCAAATCGGTAAGATCTAATCTTTTGCTATTTTCATTTGAGGTTCTTGTTTCAAAGTGATCTCTCACATCAGCTTGATGATAAGATTGGTGAAGTTGAAAACTTCCAAGCATGGAAGTATATGATCTCTTTGAAGAAAATTAATTAGACAGCTACATAAGTAGAGAGGTTGCAGTTCCAGAGGGAGATGAGGCTAAAAGCCTTACACCAAAAGAACTTGGTCAAGGCCAAGAAGATCATTGTTGATTCAATCACAGATCACCTTAGACCACAAGTGTCTTCCCTAAAGACACCAAAATAGATTTTTTATTCCTTGACCAAGCTATTTGAAGAAAAGAACATAAATCAGAAGATGACCTTATGAAACTAGTTGAATAATGTGAAGATCTAGAATGCATAGACCATACCGTCATACTTCACAAGGGTCTCTCAAATCAAAGAAAAACATGAAGCGGTAGAAGAAGAAGTGGAGAATGCAGAAGTTGTGATAACCACCTTGAATGACCTCCTAGGATCATGGAATTCATTCATGCAAGGAATTTGTGCCAGAAGGAAGTAATTAATTTCAACAGACTCTGGGAAGAAGAATAAGCTTGACTCATAATAAGAGAAGAGAAGATGGGAGCAACTAAAGCACAAGCTCTCACCATCCAAAGAAGATCCCTCAAGCGATGAGGAATACGAAGGACTCAACTCTTGAAAAAACTATTATCCATCTTAGAATTTGGATAAGAAATGATGAATGAAGAAGATAATGAAGCTGAAGGCTTAAGAAGGAGTCTACCCACGAAACAAATAAATATAAGTATTCAATTGTCATTTCATGATATTGTTTTTGTTATGCATTTGTTTATATTCAGTTGATGTATTATGCATGATAGAATGTTTGCATTAATGACAATATACTACTAATATGCATGAGATGGGTAAGTAGCTCATGGTGCTATACAACTCTCCATTGCTACTTATCTAGAATGAAACCTCTTTGCTGACATATTGGATTAGTGCACAATCTCAATGTTGTTCTGGTAGAGATGGAAGGCATATAGAAAGTTTCCGTGAGATATGGATGAATGTTGTATTGGCTAAAATAGTAGCATAATCACATATCTTGATGCAAAATAATTCTTTCATTATGAATATACCTTATGAAATGTTTCTAACCATACAAATAATGCATTTGACTTGTAGGAAAGATCGCGTAAAATTGACTACAAGTAAAGAAGGATGAGACTTGTTCTGAAGAACAAGTAACTAAAGTTCAAGATGAAGAATAATATGATGAATGCAGTGACATCATTGATGCAGAACCTTCCAGCCATGAAGAAGTAACCAAGAAGAAAGGGAAGACCAGTTCAAGAAGAATGATGTCTAGGATGCAGTATTGATACATGAAGGGAAGTTTGTAGTTCCATCATGCAGTAGATGGAAACATCACGGGATACAAGGAAAGATTCGTAGCAGGAGTCTTCTTATGAAAAGAAGGCATATACTACGAAGAGACATTTGTATCCAGTGGGAGTTGAGACACATGATAGGTAGAATCATGTGTGAAAATGAAAGAAGGTCGTGTACAAGCTCAGAAGACACCCATGGGATAACACATACATGAGGATCTTGATGAAGACCTGAAACTTTGCTACAAGGTTGAAGATGAAAGTCTATAGAGGATGATAAGCTCACAGATGGGTGTGAGAATAAATTTTGAAAAATTTCAAGATAGAGGATATTGGTATCCAATGACCCTAGATGGACACATAGAGTATTAGTAGCAGAGGAAGCTACTTGTCATTCTGGTACAGAATGTTTCAGTGCATAGAGTATGAAAGACAGAGGGAGAATGATGCTCTGCTTCAGAGGGAGTGACTACAGAAGATCCTGAGGTTAGACATGGTATGACATGATGGATTGATTACTGATGACTCTAGGCTTTACTGAGAGTAAAGAGGATTCCAACCTTTACTTGAAGGTTGAAGGCAGAAGATCAGTGATGCTCCTGTTATATGTCGATGACTTGTTCCTGACAGAAAAGAGGAAATTATTAAATTTGCAAGAAGGAGACTTGCTGCCGAGTTCAAGATGAAGGACTTGGGGATGATGCACTATGTTCTAGGCATGGAGGTGTGGATAAGGGAAGTATGTAGTAGATATCTTGAAGAGGTTCAGGATGATGGACTGTAAGGCCATGAACACACCTATGGAATTGAACCTAAAGCTATTGAGTGTTGCTTCATTAGAGATGGTTGATGCTACAATGTATCGTCAGATGATTTATTCCTTGATGTACCTGACAAATACGAGACCAGATTTTTGATTTGCTGTGAACACATTGAGACATGTTCACCTGATGGTTGCAAAGCATGCAGTGAGGTACCTGAAGGGTACAGTTGATTATGGGCTCAAGTATGAGGCGGATCAGAAGATTAACCTAGAGGGTTATGTGGATTCATATTGGGTAGGTAGTTCCATTGATAGAAAGAGAAATTTGAGGTGCTACTTCAGTATGGGATCAAGTGTGATCTCTTGGTTTGGCAGGATGGAGTCCTACATGGCACTAAGTACAGCTGAGGAAAAAGAAGTTTCCACTTGCTATTTGGGAGGTAGTATGTTTCTTTTGAAAACTATTATTTGATTTGCTTGATCTGACTTGCATTTTTGTATGATGTAGAGAGGAGCAGTGAAGCTCCAGTATGTGATCCAGATTGAGATCTCTCGAAAGAGGGAGTTATAGCATACTCGGTGAGACAGATTGTGTGAGCATAAATCCTGTCAAAGCTCGTAGGTTGCTCAAATGTAAATAGACATGTAGGTTGTCCTCAAATGTAATCGGACCTAGAGAAGCTCATAAGTTATCCTTGAATGTAATCATCCCTGATGTGATTCTATGCTAGAAATGGCCAAAGTCAAGTTTGAGTACTTGAGAGAGAAGCTTGGTGTTCTCCAGATCGAGGTTCCCTCTAAGGGGAAGTTATGAGTCCATGAGCCATTTTGACATGATGAGAGGATTTGTTCCTTCCATGGTTAGATGTAAGGGTTGAGCCATTCTGTCATGGTGAAAGGATTGGTTCCTTCCATGTCAGATGTGAGTGCTGAGCCATTATGATGTGACTGTAGGATTGGTTCCTACATGATCAGATATAAGTATTGAATGCCATTCTTGGAATGGAGGCACTTGGTCAGTTACCAAGTCTAATCAGCTTGGTACTGAGATGCCATTCTCTAGGAGAATGGAAGGACCTAGTCAGTTACTAGGAATCCTCAGTCTGGGATTGAGAGCCATTCTGGGGTGATGTGTATACACATGGTTATATGTAAGTGTAGAGCTCTTTCGATGCGGTGTGTTCTTACATGGTAGGATGTAAGTGCAGATCCCTTCCGATGCGGTGTGTTTGCACATGGTCAGATGTAAGTGTAGAGCCATTCCGATGCAGTGTGTTCGCACATGGTCAAAAATAAGTGTTGATCCATTTTGGTGCGATGTGTTTACACATGGTCAGATGTGAGTGCTGGGCCTTTCTCACAAGATGAGGTCAGATGTGAGTGTTGGGCATGCCTTTCTGACAAGATGAGGTCAAATGTAAGTGCTGGATGGGCCATTTTGACTTAGGGTTAGATATAAGCACTGAAGAAGACCTACATGGAGGCTAGGCCTACAACCAGCATGAAAAAGGGCTGGATCTGTAGAACTAATTCCTGTGATGAGAAGAATGAAGAGATATCACCATTTGATTGAGATAGCAGAAGCAGTAATGATGATGATGATTCAATGATGATCCATATTTGATGATGATATAGACTTGATGATGATCCAGTAGTGACGATCCAAATCAAGTGATGATCCAGACTTGATGATGATCCAGCAGTGATGATCCAGACTTGATGAAGATGTCTTGACAATGAAGATGAATTGACGATGAGTATTACTTGACAATGAAGATGACTTGAAGATGAAGATGACTTGAAGACGAAGATGACTTGATGATGATCCAGATGATACAGAGAAGAAGACTTGTGTTGATAAATTGTGTCGAGAGAATACCTTCCTAGTTAAGAGGGAGTGATGATGTATTTGTAACTTCAGAATGTATTCACTTGTATATTTTATGTAATGTACCCCGATGTTTATTCTAGAAAGTATCTATAATGTAATTGAGTCATGTCACGTCCTAATGTTTCGATCGGGAGATTCAATAATGTTAAAAAGTCATGTAAAGTCATTGAGGTTAACCCTCCATTGTAAGTTGGGTCAATAGTCCCCACATTTGTGTCAAGATTAAACCTAATTGTTGATCGGAGGGCAAAGTCCCCACAGTTGTGGGGCACTAGGGTTATTAGACTCTCCTAGAGATGTTGGCTCTAGTAAGTAATTGTTAAGTGGGGCTGACATGTTAAAGTGGACATTAAGTGAACGAAAGAATATAAATAGAGAGTGAGACTCTCTATTTATCACACATGCACTCACTAACTGGGGTGCATGAGTGAGAGAAGAAGTTTTTGGGACAATAAAGAGAAAGACTACTGCTGTTCAGAGATCATCCTACTGTTTTTTGGGGATTTTCTTTTGGTGTTGATTCTATCTATGAGGAATTTGCGGGGTTTTCTCCTTTATGGTTTCCCCGAGGAAAATATTTGTGCCCATTGTCTCTTGTGTTTTATTGTTGTGCATGTTATTCTCTTAGATAAGATCCTAAGATCATAATGCTACTTGAATGATAAAAATCTAACAATACATACACAAAGAGATAGAGAGAGAGAGGGAGGTTTTGAGAAAGAGGGGGGAGGGGCACACACACACACATATAATTTGTTTTTATCTCCTAAATTTGTATTGGGAATTCATCCTCGTTAGATGCTCCCAATATAATGGGATTTTCCTTTTTCTTTCTGCTATCATGGAATACTTTTTATTTCTGAAGAATGGACTCATTTTTCCTTTGTTATCTCATAAATATTGCATTTTCTTTGACTTCATATCATAACAATAGTTAGTTCTTAAAGAACCCTAATGGTGTACATATTACAAAACAAATAAAAATTATATTCTTTGGAGGTTAGGCATGGTTGTTTGAGGTGTTTTTCTCGTTGATGCTAAAATATTCCTATAGGTCATAAGTCTTGATTATGCGAACTATTGATTTTATTTGCTTCCCTACCTATTCACGAAACCCATTTATTGTGGTTCTCCATAATGCATATGCATGTTTTTCTTTTCCATAATGTGTGCACATTTGTAACTACAAAACATGTATGCATTTTTATTTTCCTAACCTACGTGTCATATGGAATGTTAGGATCGGGTTTAACCTAACTAAGCATTACATAATGGGAGCATGTTGTAACAGGAGTGTGTTTCCTAAAAGTAGGATTGCATCTAAAAGGTCCCTCATCTTCTTGCACACACTTGGGTAACTCCATAGAGAGTACCTCTTTCTTTGTATTTGCATTGCATATTGGAGAAGAAAAGAGAAATGCACAGTCCTCACTTCTGGATGGGTATTTCCCTATAGTGGGTATTCATGTAACACCCTGGTTTTGACCCCGTTTTCATGATGTATATAATGTAATTAATCATGGTGAGGAGTTAAAGGCAAAAGCCCCACCATCTATTTGGTTGTGTATGTTTGGGCAATAGGGATAGTTTTCGATGGTATATCATGCTATCCAGCACATTATAGTTTGGCATCATGTAAATACACACATCAATTAAAATAAACCTACAGCCAGCTACGACAGTGCAACATTAAAATGAAAAGCGCATGATTCCAAAGGATAAGGGGGGGAAATGATGAACCTTCAGTCATGGGGGAAATCCATGTGTCACCACCCTGTTTGATTTTCCCACCTTCCCTTGTCTCATCCAACCACCTCTTTAATGATTTGCTGAGTTGTTGAGGCACTGATTGCTGGAAGTGGAGGGTGGCAGGACTGTCAGTATTTGCCACATGATCACTCCACCAGTCCTCTCTCTACCTTCACGTGGGTAAGGGAACCATGACTACGCCTCTCTCTTAGCTTTTGGGGGGGGTTCTCTCTCATTCAGGGGACGTGCATAGGGGGGCGGTTAAGCTAACTCATGCATGGAGTCGGAGTTTTTGCCTCCACCACTGCCGGACTGTGAAGAATCGATGTGGGTTTCTTTTTTTGCTGATGGACTGTGGTTTTTCCATATTTGTTGGCCGCGTCCTTTCCTCTCACGCATAGATTGATGGAGAATCAATTATTTCCCCATTCTTGTTTGTGTAACTTTCTTCAGCGTTTTCATTGAGGAGCTGTGTGCCGTGGGCTTTTAGATGTTGGATGGCCATTGATTTCCACATCTGTGGGTTGAGTCCTCCCATGTCTATGCTGGGAGTTATGCTTCTGCCCCTGTTTTGAGACTATGTAAGGTTTCCATAGTTTTCATTGTGAGTTTGGGCTATTGATGTACCCTAGTTTTGGGTTGCTGCTGAGTTGTTTTGGCCACGCTAGGGCCAGGAACAACTCTGAGTTGTCTTGTGGCTTGAGTTGTGTTTCACTTTTGTTTGAGATTGTCACCGGTTGTCTTTGCCTTCTTCACAGAGCTATGAATGGATCGTTTTGCTACGGTATGCAGTGGTTGGTCTTCGGACTGTTGAGAGTGGGGTTAGAGGCTGGGTATGCTTGAGAATACTGGTGTTGAGGCCACCAGCTTAGCATTTAGCCTTCCCTAGCTCCTTGACGACCTGGCAAACCCCACTATGTGTGGGTTTGGCTGATTGTGCACCTTGGTGATGTGGAAGCCTGCATTGACCCTTATTCCTTGAGGAATCATTCCCAGATCGGGGGTGGTAGTGTTGCTGAGAGATTGATGAGAATGCTAGCCTATGGTTGGGTGGAACGTTGCAACGATGTAGCTGGTTGCGGGGCAAGTTATTCATTAAAAGATAAGTACTCTTGAATATTCCATGTATGCAATTATATCTATTGTTTCATGAGAAATGATGAACATGTTGAATGCTGGAATGTATATGCTTGCTTCTACTGAATGTTGAGTAACTATGTATCCTTGTATGTTATATGCATCTTAGTATGTATTATGTTAAGCTTCTTAATATTAGCATTTACCCTTGTTTGTGTTCATGGGGCTGTTTGTCGTTTGTTTGGTGTTAGTAGCATCCTCTTCGCCGGTCAGAGGGTTAGGGACGTTACAGAGTGGTATCAGAGCTTGCAGGTTGCAGCATGGGCCTGAATGGGCCATGAAAGATCAACTAGCAGAGGCAGGTTACTTTCTGCCCAGCAAAGATTGGAAAACTTCCACAAAAATTGCCTAAGTGCTTGAACCATCAGCTCATCGGAAGACTAAGTAGGAAACTCTTCTGATGCAGCGGATCATCTAGTCGGAACGTCACCCGATGGAGGAAGAAATTGAGAAAAATTCTCTAAGTGTTCATTGGTCATTGACGAAAGTTAGAGGATGTGGAAGCCGCAGTTTCGGCGGAGATCAGGTCGAAGACTGCAGAAACGCCGACTCCACTTAGTTAAAAGAATATCCAATGATTGACTGTCGACGATCATCAGAAGTTAGTTGATTGGATCAGTGATGAATAGTGGAAAGAAGAGTCAACAAAGCGATGGAGAGGAAAAAAATTCCATCGAAAGCCATCAGTGGAAGACCATCGAAACAGCGATGTGATTTAGTGGATAGAGTACCCGCAGTTTCGGTGGAGATTAGTAGATTGATCGGTGAAATTTAGTTTTTTGGGGAGTCGATGCAGTGGAAGATTGGAATTTTCTAAGTCCAAAAATCATAAGATGAGCTAGGAAAAAGTACACCCGATGCATAAAAAACAGAACCTAGAGACGGAGCCGCAACGGCCGGAAGCTTCATGAGAAGTCTTCCGATGCAATGGCGGCAGCAGAAGAAAGGGGAGGCTCACCGGAAGGGAGCCACAATAGCGGAAACAAAGAGGTGTTGAGAGATGATGCTATTGGGTGAAATGAGACAACAAAGAGGAAATCCTTTGAAAATTTTGCTAAGTATTAAGACCGTGGGATTGTCGGAAAACTTAGTTGGAAGCCCCTCCGATGCAGACCTCAGCGACGGCGAGAGATAGAGGAAATTTGAGCCGACGAAATGGATGGAAAAGCATAAAGGCGCCACAACAATGGTGGAAGAAATATGATGAAGGAACCGATACATCGGCTGGGTTGGCAGGTTTGAGCCACAACGACAGTGGTAGATAGTACATGATTGAGCTGACGTGGGTGAAAATTCAAAAATAAATTCTAAGTGTTAAGATCATCGGAAGAATTCAGTTGAAGACTGCTGAAATGTTGGAACATTTATATGGAAGGACTTCCAATGCTGTCAGTGGAGAAAAGGTGAAGACAGAGCCAAAGTGTCGACAGGGATCTCCTAAAGACTGCCGAAACGTCGGAGAAATTTAGTTGTTTGAGAAGCAGATGCAGCGGCAAGTATCGAAGAAAAATAGAAGATTGTATTGCCAATAATTAGAGGATGAGGTTGCCGATGTAGCCACGAAAGAGAAAAGAAGGTTTTGGAAAAAATTAGTTGAAGGCAGAGCCGCAGTTTCAGCAAAGATCTCCCAAAAATCGTTGAAATGTCGGTGAAGGTTAGTCGATTGAGCAGCCAATGCGGCGGCAGAAGGAAGAAGAAAAAATTTCAAAATTTTTTCTAAGTATAGAAAACATTGGAAAACTTTAGAGGATTGGACCGATGACAGCTCGGAGAAAATTAGAGGATCGGTCCATTGATACGTCGGAAGCCAGAGGAGGATTGTCCCGAAACGTCGAAAAAATTTAGTTGATTGGACCGCCAGTGAGGGTCGGATGAAAGATGAAGATTAGATCGCCGAAGTTTCGAAAGCTTAGAGAAATAGCCATCTGACAGATAGAGGATTCGATCACGGATGATGGCTTTTACAATGTTGATAAAGGACTCAAAAGATTAGACGGATGGGGATCCGAAACCGTAGAAAAATGTTAGCTGTTTGACCGCCAAGGGACAGCCTTTGGCATCGCCGATGAAGTCCGAAAGTGTAGATGAACAGAGAAAAGGGTTAGTTGTATGGCCACCAATTAGCAGCGAGGAAATTAGTCATTCTGACTACCGAAACATCGAAATGATAGTTGTGATGAGACCCGATTCTATTCAAGAAATTTTGAGTTTTTGAGTGGGATTTTTCAGAGATTTCAGGGGTTTTTTTTTTCAGTGAAATTCTTAGTAGTCTTTCAGTGGCTTCAAGGATGAAAAGGAGAATACAATCCTAGGTGGCTGAAGTTAGCATTCCATACCAAAGTACAATTATGTGTTTTGCCTAAAATTGGTGAAAACCTTCATTTTTAGAAGTGGTATGGTTTTCACACCCGAGGTTGGAATGAAGCATGTGGATAGGTGTTGGAAAGCTTATCTAGTAGGGAACAAGGGAAAGTCACCAAAATCTGAGTATGGAGCAGCAGAGTGCTAATGACAGCTGCTGCTGACAATATGGACAAATCTGGGAATTGCATGCCTAGAGGTAGCAAGACTATGAAGTCAAACCAGCTATTGTGTGGAATAGGAGTTCCATGCAAGGATGTGGGACTTGAAAAAGGAAGTTTCCTTAAACCCTATCTTGCTAATTGTAACTACATTTCCTAAGTTTTATGCATGAAATGCATGAGGATATGCTTTGCATACATAGGATATTGAGGATTATACATCTATAATGAACCACTATAGATAGTTATTGCATTGGTGTTGGCATTAGAGGAAAAACCAACAACAACATGGACTTGGTTGAATATGTTGCTGATGCTGGCAAATGTGACTAGAAACCCTCTAGAAGAAGGGATAAGGAAGCTAGTCCATAATCAAAAGTTTGTGAGCAAATTCTGCAATCCTCTGCAAAATATCGACTAAATTGGTAATGTCGAAGGTGTAAGTAGGATCCATGCAGGTAATGGTTTAATTATGGCAAATTCCAAGGAGTACTAAAGGTAAGAGACCTCATACCATGTGGATATTTGAATGTTATACTACGTACATATAGAAAGGTGTCATGCCTGTGTATATTCATTGAGCTTAGTAACCCAAGGAAAGTAAGTATTGATGATCTTGATTATAGTAGTGCATCCTATATGAAGTAGTCATGGTTAGGCTATGGATGGTGTGTTGAATGCATAGTATTCCTGAATCAATGCAAGGTAGCATTGAATGGATATACATTAAAAAGATTTTATGAATCTTGTAGTCATGCATTGAATGAAAGCATATGAAGGGTGTGAGTGACTGATTGCATAAGTATAGGTGCAGATGTTGTGATGCATTGAGATGAGTGCATGTGATATTATGAATAACTAATGGCTGAAATGATGAATTGATGACAATTCAGGAACCATTTCAAAGGTTGTTATGAATGCAGGATAGTAAGTGCATAAAGAGGATAGTCACGATCAATTGGCTTCCGGAAATGCTCTATGGAAGAGCAAGGTGGTACAGATGATACACTTGTGAAGTGAGGAGTATCTAAACATTTCAGTTAATTGCATGAATGATGTGGCTATACCTTGCAATTGTTAGTATGATAATGATTGCATGAAGTAAATGAGTTTTGGTAATATTGATGTGATTAAAAACTAGAAGCAATTGAATTATATAAATTCTGAAAATGATTCAGTGATGGTTGCAGCAATGAAAAGGTTATATGCATCCAGACTTACCAAGCGTTTGGTTGATTGAAGCTCAGGTTTCAGGTAGATTATTTAAAGCACGAAAACGAGGGTAAGACCATGGCAATGACCGAAATATACCATGTGAAAGAACCAAACCTTATGAGAAGAGTCTCATGGCTGTGAAAATAGTTGATATACATAATGGGTTGTTAAATTTGAATTGCGAATTTCAGATTTGAGAAATTGTTGAACAACTACTAATCACTATTGGCTTGCATAAGATTGTGTCAGGAGAACGCATTGTAAGTGGGTATTCATATTATGCTAGTAAGCATAAAATTATAATGGGCATAGTGGTGCTGCTTACAAGAGACCCACAATTGAGGATCACCTCATTGCCAAGCAAACTAATTTCTGTAGTAGACAGAATTGCAAATTCCTAATGAATTTGATTACTAATGTCATTGCTTGGTTATGGAACAATCAATTTGGATTGTATTATCAGATAATGATTGACTGTTTGGCTATTTGATGAATGTGCCAGGGGTACAAACTGCAGGAAGATCATGTGTGATGGCCTGTAGGAGCCAAACTTCATGGGAAGGTTCTCCCTTATCTTGGAGATGGGTTTCGAGTGAAACTCCATTGGACATTTTGGAAATGTCTCATCTACACTACATATTTGGTAAGCAACATGAGTGAGATGGTATAGATTATGTTGGTAATACATGTGTGGATATGAAATGTAAAAAGGAGTTGGGATGGCTAACCGAGGGACTATCGACTTAGAGAAGGGAGCCCCATTCCTCCTTAACGAAGGAATACTGCATCGACAAATGGATAAGTGTTCTGTGACCCTTGCTAGGAATATGCATGTCAAATTATTAAAATTCCATATGCAAAACATGTTTTGATTTTATTTCCACGATTACCAATTGCTTGAGTATGAATAGGGCCTACATGGCACACACTGTGAAAGGGTGCACACTTTTCCGATGTCGAGTCATGAACGAGTTTTCAATATTGACTACACCCTAGGGAGTGGACGCACTCCTAGTGTCTCAATACTTGATAGTGAATGATATGAAATATGATTACAGTTTTAGAGAAATAACACTAATGAGTTTGCTTATATTGCTTGTATTGATAGGCTAAATAGATGCAGTTGGGTGTTGCACCCTAAAGAGAAAAGGCAAATGGTTGTTCTGAGGGGTTGCAGAGTAAGGGTTATTGTTGATATAAGTGTGCATTATTGTTGATATAAGTGTATGTTGATATAAGTGTATGTTGGTATAAGTGTATTGTTGATATAAGTGTATGCTGTTATAAGTGTATGTTGGGATGTTATATGCCTGGGGATCCATAGTAGATCCTGGACCTATAATTGGTCGTGGTAAAGTTCCAAGCCCAGTTGACATGAGGGTGTACTGGTTGGACATTAATTATTTGATGTTGTGGAGCAGCCTACGTGCTGACCTAACATCCAAGACCATAGGCGATCCCAAGGCTTGCAAAGCGAAGCAAGATCCCGTGGACCAACAAGGAGACGCACAATACATATAAGTATTGGGTTATTTCGCTTATGAATGTACATGTGTATATGATTTGGTTATGATGTTTTAAGCTCTTGTTCTAGAGATAAAATCGATTAGGATAAACTAAACATGTGAATCTATTCAATGTTTGGATATAGGTATCGCTGGGAGCAAGGACTACGAGAGCATCCTAGGGGTGCATGTGGACATGTGACTGTCCTGGAGAGCTCGGAATGAGCAGTAATGAAAAAGGTGCTAGTAAGACTATGGAGGTCCTAGCAGCTGAGGAAACCATGTGGGGAGGCTCCATGGTTTAGAGGTCTGGAATAGATCGAAGACACTAAGTGTCATGACCAAGAGGGATTGGTCTAGCATTCATGGTGAAGTGAAAGAGGCTGAGAGCATGAAAAGCCATAGCGGTGGTGTGGGTTCCAGGATGGAACAAAACAAAGAGGAAAAAAAAACTCTTGCTACTCTTTCTTTCCTTTTTTATTATATATATATATATATATATATATATATATTTATGCATTGTGAAAACAAAAGATTGTTGAATGCATGTATGACTGAAAATGGAATGTGTGTATTTGCTTAAAGTAATTTATGAATGTTAGAATGGTTAACTCCCTGTCCAAGAATGGACATGAATGAGATCATGTGCCTACTGGGAAGGAATGGAAAATATGAAAGTTTCCTTGACGAGACTTGGACTGTCATGCCAATTGGGTAATTAACTGACTGATTTTAATGTCTATATTATACTTGGTCTGACAGAATTTCAATGGTGCATTTCATAGGTGAGAAAAGTGAAACACGGTGGTGCACATTGATCATGGTAGCAGATAAAAAGTTGTTGGACTTGGCTGGAAGTCTCCTTCAAATGATTGCCAAGACCCAAGAAAATCTTGGAGAGATGCTCAAGATACAGAAAAGGCAGAATGAAATGAACCACCAGATTTTGCAAGACTCTATTGGTTTGCAAAGGGAGGTGAAAAGCCTTCTGGGAGCAATCGACAAAGGAAAGGAAGGTGGATCAGTGATGGGACATTCATCCAAGCGACCCATTAAGAAACATTCCAAGCATGAATACTCAAAAAAAATTGAGCAGGTAAAGATGAAGCAGCCATTGAAATGTTGGAGATGCGGAGGACATCATTTACACCAGGACTGCCCAATGAGGGAACCTAAAAAGGGCAACAACCACAAAGTTCCTAGGCTTTGGGATAAGCTGAAAGCCGAGAAGCAACATGAGAATTTCATGGAAGCCAAGGGGCTTGGTCCTGAACGTTCAAAGTAAATAATTGAACGTGGGACAGATCTGCAAAAATTTGAAATTTTGGATGTGCAAATTGTATATGTATTCTTATGTATTGGAACACCGAGGATGGTGTTATTCCAAGGGGAAGGGGAATGTAACACCTTGGTTTTGACCCCATTTTCATGATATATATAATGTAATTAATTGTGGTGAGGAGCTAAAGGAAAAATCCCCACCATCGATTTGGTTGTGTATGTTTTGGCAATAGGGATAGTTGCTGATGGTATATCGTGCTATACGGCACATTGTAGTTTGGCATCATGTAAATACCCACATCAATTAAAATAAACCTACAGCCAGCTACGATGGTGCAACGTTAAAATGAAAAGGAGATGATTCCAAAGGATAAGGGGGGGGAATGATGAACCTTGAATCATGGGGGAAATCCATGTGTCACCACCCTGTTTGATTTTCCCACCTTCCCTTATCTCATCCAACCACATTTTTAATGATCTACTGAGTTGTTGAGGCATTGATTGCTGGAAGTGGAGGGTGGCATGACTGTCAGTCTTTACCACACACTCACTCCACCAGTCTTCTCTCCACCTTCACATGGGTAAGGGAACCATCACTACGCCTCTCTCTTGGCTTTTGGGGGGGGTTCACTCTCATGCAGGGGACACGCATAGGGGGCCAGTTAAGCTACCTCATGCATGGAGTCAGGGTTTTTGCCTCCACCACTACCGGACTATGAAGAATCGATGTGCGTTTATTTTTTTGCTGATGGATTGTTGTTTTTCCATATTTGTTGGCCACGTCCTTTCCCCTCATGCATAGATTGATGGAGAATCGATTATTTTCCCATTCTTGTTTGTGTAACTTTCTTCAGCATTTGTGTTGATGAGCTGTGTGCTGTGGGATTTTAGATGTTGGATGGTCGTTGATTTCCACATCCATGGGTTGAGTCCTCCCATGTCTATGTTGGGAGTTATGCTTCTGCCCCTATTTTGAGACTGTGTAAGGTTGCCATATTTTTCATTGTGAGTTTGGGCTGTTGATGTACCCTGGTTTTGGGTTGCTACTGACTTGTTTTGGCCATGCTAGGGCCAAGAACAACTCTGAGTTGTCTTGTGGCTTGAGCTGTGTTTCACTTTTGTTTGGGATTGTCACCTGGTTGTCTTTTCCTTCTTGACAGAGCTGTGAATGGATTGTTTTGCTGCGGTATGCAGTGGTTGGTCTTCAGACTATTAAGAGTGGGATTAGAGGCTGGGTATGCTTGAGAATACTGGTGTTGAGGCCACCAGCTTAGCATTTATCCTTCCATGTCTCCTTGACAACTTGGTAAACCCTACTGTGTGTGGGTTTGGCTGATTGTGCACCTTGGCGATGTGGAAGCCTGCATTGACCCTTATTCCTTGAGGAATCATGCCCAGCTCGGGGGTGGTAGTGCTGCTGAGAGATTGATGAGTACGCTAGCCTATGGTTGGGTGGAACGTTGCAGTGACATAGCTGGTTGTGGGGCGAGTTCTTCATTAAAAGATAAGTACTCTTGACTATTCCATCTCTGCAATTATATCTACTGTTTCATGAGAAATGATGAACATTTTGAATGCTGGAATGTATATGTTTGCTTCCGCTAAATGTCGAGTAACTATGTATCCTTGTATGTTATATGCATCTTAGTATGTATTATGTTAAGCTTCTTAATATCAGCATTTACCCCTGTTCGTGTTCATGGGGTTGTTTTCCATTTGTTTGGTGTTAGTAGCGTCCTCTTCGCCAGTCGGAGGGTTGGGGGTGTTACAATTCACAAGATATATCTTGTTTTATTTTTGTGATATTAATTTTATCTAGAAAGATAGTTTTTTAGTTTTTTTAGCATTATGTGAGATTAAGTTAACAACAATGGATCTTAGATCTCCAGTAAACACTGGATAACTAAGATTTTGTAGAAATTTGTAATATTTGTTGTGAAGAATTTCTCCAGTGGAACATCCATGGAATTATACATATCATATTCGTACCAAAGTTTTATTTGATGTTTTGTGGGAAATTCCAGGATCTAGGAGTTAGAAGAATAAATAAAAGGTCTCCAAACCCTATTTATAGCATATTAGTCCAGTGAATGATCGAGGGGAAAATATGAAGAGTGATTTACAAATATGGAAATACAATTCGTTGATATCTCTTACAATATATCAATCCTCATGGAAAATTTGGAGAGCAAGTTTGAACCTTTTGATGAGTTTGGTGGATTTAATTCAAAAGACATGATTCAGATAGAAATTGTGGGTCACTAAAGAACCAAAAAATGAGCTAAAAAAATGTTAGAGAAAGAGATACCAAGTTCCAAAAAAATATTTTTTCCAAATATATGTTTAAAGTGGAAGAAAAAGTGAACATTAACCCATATCAAGTCCATGTTGATGCTATTATGTTGACTACATGGTTGCAACAATTAGAATTTTATTTTACGATCCATGACATAGTAGATGAACAAAAGATACCAATCACTCAACTGAAGTTGGAGGGAAATTCCTTGGTGGAAATCGAAATGCAGAAACTTAGGTTGGAGGGTGATTCCTCAATAACTAAGTGGTGTGACTTTAAAATTGTCATCAAGTCCTAGTTTTTCCCTATTGGTATGAAAAGGAACAATAGATACATTGGAATTAATTAAGAAAAAGGCAAGGGAAAAGTGCAGAAGAGTACACTACTCAGTTTAGAAAAATGGCTATTATGTTGAGTATATATTCCCAAGAACTTGGATGTACTTCTCATGTATCTGAGTGGTATCCATAGTCATTTAAAATGGAAAGGGATGCTATTAAATCCTATAATTATTGATGGGTCATGTGTGCAAGCCCAATATTTGTAGAATATGGACAATAATAAAGGGAATCCATGTAGTTCCAAGAATAAGGAACATTTGTAAGGATGGGAGGATGAAAGGGAAAGAAAAAAAGATGAATACTATAACCAAGGGACATCACTACAAGGATGTTAAAAATCATTGCAATCATTAAAAAATTGATGGTCACACTAAATACAAGTGATATAAGCATGATACCACCTAGATTCGTATTTGAACCCAAACAACCACAAGAAGGATGCCAAGCCAAGGAATATGCTAGTGATGGATTCATGAAACCAAGTAAAGAGTAGCTTAGATGTAGATGAGAATATTATCTATACTACAGTGTAGAAGGAGGGGAAAATGAGTAGTTTCCATCCCAATGAAGAGAAGGATATTATGGAAATATTCAACATTAATATTGAGGTAAAAAATACCAAGGTGGATGGTCTATTTGATTTCGGTTCACAAGAAAATATCATAGCATAAGAATTAGTATGTAATATAGGATTGGAATCCCATGGCCGTCCTAGACCCTACTCATTCATATGGGTAAATAAGGATGCCGAACTTAGGGTCACAAAATAGTGTAGGATTAAACTTTATAAATGTAAATATCTTTGGTGAGTACCAACCAAGCCAAGAAGATGAGTAGTTCAAGTATAAATTTTGTATTAATTTTCTTAAGATGTAATTAGGAAGAAGGTGAATCGTTAAAATTTAAGGCATCCATTGAAGGATGTACTAGATATCATAAACAATAGTTGGAGAATGTTTTGTAGGAATACAAAGAAATGTTCTAAGAACCCGAGGGGAGTATAGCCCAAGACACGTATATTTCCTTATTCTGCATTGCTAAACACGAGGACTATATAAGAACTATATTCTAGAAGTAGGAGAAGTGAAGAGGTAGTTGCAACAACTACTAGAGCAGGGAGTAATCCATCTAATAAAATCACATTGTGGGTCACCTATTGTCATAGTAACTAATAAGGATGGGACTTGGAGTATGTGTATTAACTATATAGCTCTAAATAAGATCACCCTCAGGAATTGGTAACATATTCCTATGATCGATGATTTTCTATTTCAATTACAGTAAGTTAGGTACTTCACAAATTTGGATCTCAAATTAGAAGGTATAAGTGAAGGACGAATACACCTTAATACATCCTTCAATACTAGGAGAGTTCTATATGAGTGGTTAGTAATGTATTTTGGTTTGCAGAATACACCAAATACATTTATGTGTTTAATGAATGATGCATTGCATCCTTTTATAGATTCATTTGTAATAATGTATTTATATGATATGCTAGTTTATAGTGCTACATAGAATGATCATATTTCACATATGAGTTAGGTTTCATAGATGATGGAAAAACATCAACTCTCAGAAAACCTTAAGAAATGTGAATTTTCTTAGCAGTCTAAATTGGAGTATTTAAGGTATTTAATTAGTGGAGGAAAAATTAAGATTGATCACATAAAGAAGGAGGTCATCACCAAGTGGTTAACTCCTACAAATGTCATTGTAGTTAGGATTTTTGGGGGCATAGAACAATTCCTTTAAAATTTTATAGCTTCATTTTCAACTGTTCCTGCACCTCTCCATGCCATAACAACCATCAATAAAGGTTTATAGTGGATTTTTTTGGATAAATATTTGTATTATCAAATGAAATATTAGTTAGGCACCAATTCTCACATCGCCCAACTTGCATAAGCCTTTCAAATTCGATAGTTGCAAGTCGATATGCTATGGGAATAGTTTTGAGTAAGGAGGAAGGTTGGTATGTGTTAACGAGCATAACTGACATGTCAAACGCAAGAGAATCAACCCAATACAAGTTTCTTAAAGAGGACCCTTAGTCATTTTTTGTAGTTACCATGTTGCAACGAAGGTGATTTTCTCCCTAATGGAGGATTCATCGTTTGAGTTATTCTAAATTCATAAATACACATTTTGATTTATATGCAATGCAAATTAATATAAATACAATTCAATAGATACAAAATATAGCTATAGAAACGTTGTTTAAACTATTTAATAAGATTCTATCTCATGAGAGCATAACTTAATATGAATCAGATGCATAGAATAATGATTTAATTTATGATTTCCTTAAAATAATTCAAGAAATCAACAATACTTCCACTAGTACAAAATGAGATATAAGTGACCAAAAATTGACCAAAAGCCACATATAAATGACCACTTTTGATTTGGTGATAATTGGTGGCTAACTTCGAGTCTCTTATCACGTGACAAAAAATGTGGTCATATTTAGTTTGGTCATTTATAGCTTGTCTTGTGGTCATTAATTTGGTTATATTTTTTGTCATTAATTTGCTCGTATATTTGGTCATTAAATGTCACCTCTCACTTTTTTGTCACTAATTTAGTCATTTTAAAAGTGAATTTTGGTCTTTTTGTTTGGTCACTTATATCTCATTGTATGGTCACTTGTCTCTCTTTTTTTGGTCACTAATTTATTCGTTTTTAATTGATATTGCAATATCATTAGGGAACATAGGAATCAAACGACCAACCTCCTTCTTGTAAGGTAGGCACTCTTCCATTGAGATAGAACCCTTTAATAATTTGAGAACCTAAATTATAGAGTCCTCTATAAGTGTAAAAAAGATCAATACATGAATTTGAATATCTAATGGTTGATAAAGGATGATAAATTGTATAATTTCTTAAGATGCGATCAAGCAAGTTATGAAAACCATGCACATAGATATGGACAAACGATATTTTACAAGGATAGTTACAAAATGGTTCAAAGAACAATGGTATTGGCAAGAATATTTTGGAGTGAAACACTACACAAGCTTGAGGAAACCACTGGAAATGGTAGTAATGGTTTTATTTTTCTTGAGGTGAGAAAAGAAGTACATAAGACCGTTGTTATCCCAGAGGATAAAATAATGCTTTGGGATCAACGATTAGGACATATAAGAGTGAAGGTCCTTCGAGATTTTACTGGCCCTAGGAAAAGATAGGAATAATTCAATTAGAATTCTCTTTGGAAATATGAAGAGTGAGATAGAGGAAGCTACGATAGAGGAAGATATATGATAGGAGTAGCAGTAGAAGGAAAGCTGTGACAGAAGCAACCATGGGGGAAGAAGTTTGCAACAGAAGGGAAGATGCGACAAGATCTACCGCGACATAATGAACCATGATAGAGGGTGTGTAGTAGTTGAAAAGGACAACTCGAGAGATCGTGGGTAAGAATTCAGATAAATTCATGTATTCTTTAGGGAATAAAATATCTTTTTAATTTGGGTTGATAATGCCTACTAACAGTTGTAAAAGAAATGTATGAGAATAGGAATGACAAACTATTGGCTAATAAAATGAAGTTGATTGATTATTACATGATATATTTTATAAAAGGAAGAACCTAAGATATATGAGGGTTACTTCCTATTCAGTCAGTTGGAAAATTAATTCTTGGTTGGTCTAATACAGTCATGGTTTCCTATGTCTCTTTGTATAAAAGAGTGAGTCTATTTAGGTTGTGTGTAAATCGATAGAAGAGTGAAGGAGAGGAAGATTCTAGAGACCTAATACTAGTGAGCATGAGAGCAAAGATAAGTATATATAAAGTGTAGAATAATATCTAGAACATAGTCTACAAGTTGAGTGTGCAAATGAAAGGTGCTATATATTTCTCATGCAAGATGAAGCGTGTCATTGAAGTTTTTCCTGGATGGGTTTCCACATTAATTTTTTCCTATGTTTATATTTTATGAATGTGCTTATGTCAAATGAATGCATGTTGTGATTGAATGTATGTATATTTTCTTATGAATTATTCTTTATATGTATCTCTCACATTGTTGTTAGTTGGAAACGCTAATAAGAAATTATAATGACTGTTATAATCTATGTCGATGGACAAGAATGGCTATATATTGAATTCATGCAATAGGAATAAGTAATATAACCACCGAATTTAGTTGATAAATATATTAAGGTGCCAAGGAAGGATAAATCCCCACACAATTGCAAAAAATTGGTTCTGGTAGTTAGCCATAAGAGATATCTAGGGTGAGACTTCATATGCGTCATAGATGTTATTGACTGAGCTCTGCTCTATTGGGCCAATATCTTGGGTTTGTTGACAGGAAAACTAGTGACAAAACCTGGGTTGAAGGAAGAAATGCCAACAAATGGTTCCATTGCTGAGACCTCGACTCATTTTGTTAGTGATATGTTTTGGTATCCTACGAAGCCAAAATTTCAAGAGTGGGTGGATTCGAAAGCGTTAGAGTTTGCACGAGAAGAAAGTGAAGGATCGTGGTTGAATCCGACAAAGTTGTCGGAGAGATGCCTCTATAAGGATACCCATCAAATTTTTTCCCAAGTTTCCTATTTTGTTGTATGAATGGTTATTGAAGTTAGAAACCTAGCAATATAATTACCAAGGAGGAAAACCTATAGAGTGGAGTCCTCAGTTGATTCAGTGGCTAAAGAGTACTAGCACTACAACAAATCCTAGAATTAGCGTCCCATTTAGTGTAAATTACTTTTACGTTGAGTGGTAAAAATGGATGCTAAATGAGACGCTAAATGGAAAAAAATTAAAGTGTCACAAAAACGTCTTTTTTTGCTTCTTAGATAGCATCCTTTATGACGTCCAAAATAATGTCTATTTTTTTGCTTCTAGAATAGCGTCCAACTTTTCTTAAAACACAATGTCGAGGTTTGCTTCCCAAATAACGTCCTATTTTTCTTCCTAGTGAGTGCCATCTTTTGCTTCTTAAATGACATCCCCGTTAGTGCCATATTTTCCATCCTTAATAACACCATGTTAGCATCCAAATTAGTATCCATTTTTGCCAGCACTTTAGCATCCCATTTTGCACCATATTTTACTTCCAAATATGTGCCAATTTTCACTTCCAAATTTGTACCAATTTTTGCTTCCTTTTTTGCATCATGTTTTTCTACCAAAATGACGCCAAATATTTCTTCTATTGTTGCACCATATTTTTCTTCCTCTATAGCTCCATATTTTGCATCTAAACTAACGTCTTATTTTGCAACCATATCAACACCATGTTTGGATTCATCATTAGCGCCGTGTGTTGCATCATTTTTAATGCCTAGTTTCATGTCTTATTTTTCTACCATATCAATGCCATGTTTGGATTCTTCATTAACACCATGTGTTGCATCCTTTTTAATTCATAGTTTCGTATCTCTCATATTTTGGTCACCAATTTAGTCATTTTTAGTAGTTTTATATATGAATTTTGGTCATTTTGTTTAGTCAATTATCTCCCATTGTTTGGTCGCTTATCTCTTTTTTTTTCTTACCAATTTAGTTGTTTGTAACCGATATTATAATATCATTAGGGCATGGAGGAATCGAACTACCAACCTCCTTATTGTAAGGAAAATTCTCTTCCATTGAGATAGAACTCTTTAATAATTTGGGAACCTAACTTATAGAGTCTTTTATAATGGTAAAAAAGATCAATACACAAATTTGAGTATCTAATGGTCAGAAAACGATGATAGATTGTATAAGTTTACAATATATGATCAAGCATGTTATGAAATCCATAAACCTTTTCTAGGAATTTTGAAAAAAAATCAAGAAATTGGCTTAATGAGATTGCAAAAATCATTATTCCCTAGCAACCGTAAGTGTACCACTATATGAGACCTATCAACAACAATTATCTTAGTGTGGATGCCAAGGATATAGTAGATAAGCATAATCATCCTAACTTAGGTATGTTCTCTAGCTAACACTACAACAACAAGCTTGAAATATTTACTTTAGACATATGCATTCCAACTATACAAACCTGTCAATAAAAGGGAAAAATACCAATCTTAGTCTGTAATACATGGCCGGTGTAGCAAGGATTTCTCCTTACTACAGAGGCAGGAATGGCTCCCTCCTATCTATAGGACAGAAGGGTAGGTTCCTGCTTGGAAAAAGACTAAAAGGAAAAATGGAATGTAAAGAACTAGACAGAAATAAAAGCAAAAGATGGAGAACCCCTCTACAAACAAACGTTAGGGTTCCGCTTCCAATGACCTGCAAACAATCATTAAGCTACAGTAAACCGAAATACCTACAAAATAAGTTAGGAAATAAACCTGCAAATGAAATCATGGGTTAGAAAACAAAGAAACTACTAAGCAAATAAACAAAACAAGAAAACGCAGTTATACCTTCTCTTTGGGTGGAAATGGACCACCATGCCCTAACTTGTGGAAGCACCTCTCTTGGATGGGGGAGCTATGGCTCAATGAAGATGGAGGAGAGGGAGTGTGGGTGGCTTGAGAGACAAAGGGTCTCAAGGGATCCATGGGTAGCATAATAGTATGCAAGGAGAAGTGTTTTAGAGTGACCCCCACCCCTCCTTTTATAGCTTTTTTGGGGACTTTTAGGGTTTTAAGCCCTTGGTCAGGGCTTTAGCCCCTTTTTTGGGCTTTTAGCTCCTTCTGCCCTAACTTTAGCTCTTTTTAGGGTTTTAGGCTCCTTTGAGGGGTTTTAGCCCCTTTTTGGAGGCTTTAGACCGTAGGAGAGTTATTTAGGCTCCGTTTTGGGTTTTTTAAGCCCTTTTTCTCATTTCTAAGCCTTTTTTAGGGTGTGGGGGTCTAATGGGGTGTTACAAGGGTCGTGAATGGGTGTCCTTGGGTGGTGTAGGCAATGTAGAGCTGAGTGAGGGATTTTTTGGGTTAATAGATTGCCCCCTGATGTGTGAGGGCAGGAGCTCATAGTATGGCCAATGGACATCATAGGATTTGCTACATAGAGGTGGTGCTTTCGGGGCCGGGGCATGGTGGCTTTTGGTTTTTGTATTAATATGGTTCCCATCAATGGGTGAGATACAAACAATGTGTGACAAGTATATGGATGAGGAAGGAATCCCCATGCTCATGACAATGTCAAAAGAATAATTTGATTTATGCTCTAAAATACAACAGTCGATCATATACAACTGATGATACAATAATGGTTGCCTCAAATGTGAGGTTGAAAACAATACTGATCTGGTACATTGGACCCATGGCATTCTCATGGAATGCTATATCTTCATGACTGATGGCCTAATGGATTTGCGATGGTACATAGCTGTATGGACTCGTTGATCGAGAGTCAGAGTCTCTGTGGTACAAGTATGTTGCATCAATCATAAATCTATATAGAAGCACTGTTGGGGCTTCTGAACACTATCTCCAACGCAACCTGAAAATCACAAGGGACATAACCTGTTTAGGTCCCTCGAATAGACTCATCAATGTGCTAGAGTCAGGTGACATCCGAGGTCTTCGACCAAGTACTGTGTCGACCAAACCCTATATGAATCTCAATGGTGCGATGATGTAGTTGGAGTCAAGCACGTGAGAAACAACCATCCCGAGAGGCACTAAGGACTCCTCTCAAGTGGTTCAAGGAACTCATCAATGAGGTTAATGAAACCAGGATACAGGGACCTCTAGATCTATCCTGTGGAATATATGTGTTGTCGTTGACAGAGGGAGACTTGCCCCTAGTCAAGGCAATGATGTTTCCTTGACCAGGAGCACGAGGGAAATAACCGAAAGGTGTGAGACAATCTGCGAACTGACCCACTAAATTGGGGGGGGGAGGCAGGGGGAAAGAATTGAACAAGGGTAGGGGGAGTGTGGTAGACTCAAACTTCCTTTGTTCAGAGTATGATGGCAGGGCAGACCAGGAAGCAAATGAAATTGACTCATGGGAATGGGATCATAGCTGTAATACCGAGAATGTCACTACAAATGGGAAATGCTTGGAGGAGGTGGAAACTTTTGATATTGATGGGATCCAAGGAAGACACATTGCAGAGTACTTTGAACAAAGGCGACCCAAAGGGGGAATGCTAACAAAATGTTTTTTGTGGGGTGGTGTCTAGGGACACCATTATGGTACAATCTTGTGGATTTTTGGCGAGCCCAAGAAGATAAATGCTTGATGGTGCTTTCAATTTTAGAGAGTCTGAAAGCACGAAGAAGACTCCAGTAGGGGCTCCTTTTTGTTGGTAGTCTCCTGTGCCCAAAAAAGGATAAAATTTT
This sequence comes from Pseudotsuga menziesii, assembly GCA_001517045.1. NCBI lineage: Eukaryota > Viridiplantae > Streptophyta > Pinopsida > Pinales > Pinaceae > Pseudotsuga > Pseudotsuga menziesii. The sequence goes on from LPNX010087734.1 coordinate 573,286, forward strand.
ACATAGGAGAGCTTTCCCATACTTTGGGGGATGAGAGAATTTTTTTCCATTGGTAGTCCAATCAGGCCGAAAAAGGTTAAACCTATACTGACTAGACGGTCATTCAGATACTTTTACGAGCATGAACAAAACCAAGTTTGCTTGATAATATTTTCTTGATGAGAGGGCTGGAAAAGAGCTTAACGACAACCCATGGTGAGTTTTTTCGTAAAGTGTGGCCCCTTTTCCTGCGAAAGCATAAAAGTATGCAGAGGGGAATGGACTTGGCTTGAATAGGCCAAGGTGGTCCTTTTCCTTTAATGGTCTACATGGTCCACAAAAGGAGGTAAATGAGACAATGTAGAATCCCTTTCCTATACTTTAGTGAGCGGGAAAGGAAGCAACTGCGCTCGGCTATCTTTTCATTGTTTTTAGGAGTTAGAAAATATCTTAAGCGAAACTCCAGTATGGTCAACTGATTACTGTGGAACAGGTGGTGCCCCATGTCAAGACGGTGGAAAGTGGTCCAAAGTTCATCCATGCAGTATGGACAGATAAGAATGATCTCAAACATACCAATACATGCATGGGATAGATCGCGACAGAGGCACGCAAACCGAGGTGGCTCTCAGACAAAGGTTAGGAGAGTTGTGTGTGAGTTGTGGTGGATGGACTTGACTACATGTGATGTGAGTGCAAGTTTGGGGCCCTTATATGCCAAATACATGCTAAAAAAATGATCCATTTTGTGGACAATGGTCCAGAGGTCCGCGTGAGGTGCGATAGATGGAGTAGACAACTGTGTGTTAAAAATAAAAAATAAAACTAAAGAATGGTAACCCTTAATAAGAGGTGGCCCGAAAGACTGCATGAGTAGCGGTAGGGAAGAGTGATACAAGTACAGGTCCACAGACACTTGCATCGCCATGTTGTGGCTCATAAATCGAGGTAGCTTCTGTTACAGAGAGAAATTCCTATGGCTTCGGGTACCACAACAGACAGCTTTGACTCCAGAAATCAATCTTTCCCAATATGCAATAGAACATAAATGTCTAACACTAAAGGATTAGACCTCGTACCTTATTCCAGACGGTTGAAGTAGATCCCCGTTGAGCTTTCCAATCTTCAGCTTGAATTGTTATATCACTTCCTCAACAACAAGTAAACAATACAAGCATATTATATATCATGGTGTTAGATCTATTCTAGCATATATAATCAATAATGTAAAAGCATTTGACATAATCCCATGGATAAAATATTCATTCAAATACACATCATTGGATAGGAAAAGATATTTCTATTAATATAAATCAGAGATTACAAGATAGATACAACCTCTGACGGCACGTCTGCAAACCGGAGAAACTGAATCCCCCACTTGGGCCTCCACCACTTCAATCCTCCATGTCTCGATAGCAAGCTCACAAGCAAAAGGAAAGCTTAGGAAGAACACAAAAGTGCTCCAAGGGACAAAGGGATGCAGACTTAAGCATAAGTTCCGGCAACAATGGACTATAATTTCTTTGCTCTCAATTCTCTCTTATGCCTTCAATGTACCAAGGGGTTCCTTATATAGCTTTCAAAGGGATAATGAAAGGTCAAATCTGTGTGATCTCAAGGCATATGGAAGGCCAGGATTCAGATGAGTCGGATCCATGTCAAGGAAAACTCCAAAAGGATTTGGATTATGCACACATCCCGATGTACGCGGTTATCGGGTTAAAAGCCGCGTATATCATTTTTCATATGTTTTTAGGGATGATCAAGGAAACATCAAAGGATAATAAGTGGTCCATAGGGGCTAATGAGTCTGTAGCGGGATAGGGGAAGGCCATACAATGTGTGATTCACCTATAGTGGTAAAATCCACTATAACAGATGCCCCCTAATGTATGAGATCAGAGGGGTTATATGATGGCCGAAATACATTATAAGTCCATCCCAGAAGTGGAGTGATGAAGGATCCCAAATGGAAGACCAGCCACCTAATCAGTATAGTGCAATAATACAACTCTACATATAACTGCAAGTACATAGAGAAGTCCTGGATACATAAGAGTACAATGGCCATGAATAGGCATAATACATGATATCACATATGTGGTTATCGACACGTACAATATACATAGATTAGAATCTCCATAGTGGCTGGAAATGTCTGACATATACTGGAATAAAGTCACGAGAGCTGAAATCTCGGTAACACTAGCACGATCAAGGAGGCAGCATATAAAATATGCCACCAATCTGGAAAGTCTTCTACACAAACCGCTACGAGTACATGTCCTACTATGCGAATAGAGGTGTCGAGGTCGAACATAGTAATCCATCGTCTAATTATCGGTCATTAATGTATGCCGTTAACAGACGCAAGATCACCCATCGATAATGAAAATGGGAATCAAGGTACTAGAGTGCGAACTAACAAGTGTGAATAAATGTGTTTAGGTTGAACACTTGAGAGAATCCATCAATCAGGGGACATTGATGTATTCCCAAGAAACTGTCGATGGCAAGAGAACCTGCCACTGATGACTGCAAGTCTCAAGGCACTCAAAATGACTCTAGATTCGAATCCTAGAATAAATGATCTGAAGTCGATGAGATGAAATCTGCTGGAAGGAGGGCATTAAGGCATCTCCCATAATCCAACACGAGGTACTCAAAAAAGTTGTATAACATGGAAGGACTCAATCATAAGGTGCACAAACCAGTAACTGTACCAAGAACGATTGACATGCAAAGTCAAGATAACTGAGGAATGGCCGACTCAGGTTTCAACTTCCTTCAAACAAGAGCATAACGGCACATGGTGACTAAATGAAGGCAGCATAGACTCAATATACAAACTGGGACATCTCTGTGACACAAGAGGCATCAACAGAGGCTCCATAGGGATTGGAAGCTTAACCAGTTGGTGGAGATAAACTCAGATAAATGAGTACAGCTCCTAAGGTCAAACTATAACCCAACCAGTGGATGTGATATACAGTGCTCTGTTCGAAGGTGACATGACTCGACAGCTGCCAAAGATAACATCTTTCCTTGTCCATCTTTTTGGTTTTTTGATTTTTTTGGACTTTTTCAGTTATTTGAAAATATTGAAAAAATAATAAACTAGATTTATAGTTACAAACTAGGAGGAGACGAGTGTCATAAGGGAAAACAAACTAGTTCCAAGCAGTGGAACATACCTATGCTCAATGCAAGGATACATGTGTAGGATATTGACACTGGGGGGAAAATCCCCTCCTGGTAAAAAAGGGAATCAAGCTGCGAAGGATAAAAAAAATGGCTCTGCATGGCTAGACATGAGACAAGCTTGAGCTATATGGCTGAAACGCAATGTCAGGGGAGCCGGCATAAAGCTTAATAAGGCAAGCAAAGCTCGTGATAATGCATTCAAAACTTGACATAAGGGATTTTCGGGGGAATGGCCAGCATAAAGTTCAAGAGGAGTATGAAGCTCTTGCTCAAGGACATGGCGGGACTAAAGGGACTCACAGACCTAAGAGAGGACTCATAGCATGGGTACCAAATGCAAAAGGGAGCTAACTAGGACACCCATGTATAGGAAATATCTACCATTCACATAGTACCACTTCTAACAGCAACATGAAAGTTCCGTGATACCATGGAATGCGTTCATACCTAAGTTTAAGATGGAACGGTCATAAGGCAATGCATAAGTGCAAGCGGATGTGATATCCTAACCTATATGCCAGTTCAGACATAATACCTATGATAGGAACGAACGGTTCGAAACCTCAGAGAGAGTGTACAAAAACTGGACCCTACATGACAACCATATTAGTCCAAAACAACCCAAAATAGTCAATAAAGAATCCAAACTATAGGATATAGAGAGGAATGATCATCACAACTACACCCAAAGGAAACAATGCGGTGAACGATGGGACATAAAAAGGAAAGTAAGGTGTAGACCCAACATTCACACATCCACTACCACCCCCATGAGGGTGACCACCAGTGTAAATACTGAGAGAAGGGAGTAAAAATCCTCCACAAATGGAGTAGAGGATGGAATATGACCATTCCCAAATCTATGAGCACGGTAAGGGGTTGTCATGCCCCCAAGTCTGACACCAGGGTCCATACTAGGACCAAGGATGGGTGATAAGATCCCAGGCATGCCGAAAATAAAAGGACTCAAACTCAAGAGAGCATAAATATACTCAAGTCACCACGATCCCAAAGGCTAACTAGCGCACAAAAAGTACACTCCTATGAAAATATATAGCCAAAATACAAGCAAACCAAGGGGAGGATATGTGAGCTGCCGAATGTAGCAGGTATGTCTTGCCTAGGAGAGGCTCGAAACTCCCATACACTACAAGCGGAGGTACGTAACCAATTATAGTGGCCCTCAGCTTCAACGCATAAAGCGACTATGCTGTCCGACCTCTACCTGGCTGGGACACCCGCAGAATAACCCCTACAGAGTACCCCCTCGATATCCTAGGTAAGGCCACTAAGGTCACCTCAATATAATCAATGCTCAGGCAGACAGTCGCAGGTGGGATTGACCATATGGGCAGGGTAGAAAAGCTTGAAACTCTCGAAAGAGCCCCCAGATACGAATACAATACTAGAAATATCTTCGGTGCTACTCAGTTATGACTAGGGGTCATACCAATCAATAACCGCTCACACTGCCTCGTGCTTAACTCCCTTTTGAGAGGAGGATCCTGAGAAACACTGGTTATACCAAGGATTTCACACACTCACCTAGACAGGCACATACATGTTGTTGTTTAGTGATCTTGGATAATTACTTACAATGAACTATTCCAAGATCCTAAAACCTAAGCTTGTTTGTGCACCCTATAAAAGAAAAGAGTGTAGTTCATTTTAATTTAGCGTTGATTTTAGTTGGATGTAATTACTCAAAGGGAAATGGCTGTGCAACTAATGACATTATGACTCAGCAGTGAAATAAACATACACACCATAACAAACAATGCTAAGTGCAATCTTTGTCAAATGAAAAATAGGGTATGCCACTACATGAGATGCATAAATATATATTCCTTTCTGAATGCCCATGCAATCCTTCCTATATGAAATCCTAAACACAACTCTCATCCAAGAAATCCAATGCAATTACCTCCTCAAATCCATATCTAAGATGCAACTAAGAGTGCAACTACTTTGTATTTTTCAATATAAAAGAATGAAAAATGCAATAAAAGTCATCTAAAACTCCCAGTCTCTGTAGCAAGCATAAAACACAATCCTAGCAAGACACCGAGACAAAAAAGAGTAATGCACTAATGGAAAAACAAAAAGGATAAATGACTAAAACTAATTCAAAGAAAAATCAATGAAAAAGCGGTCTCTGGTCACAAAAGAAGCATCCAACAGACAACTTCAAACCCAAGGAAGACCCAACCACACTCACAACCCACCCGGCAACTTCCCACAACATCAAATTCAACCAAAAGGGAGGATGTACGCGACTGTTTAAAGAACAACTGCGTATGTACGTGACTTTTGGCCAAAAACCCACATATACAGAGAAGACAGTGGTAAAAAGTAGGCCAAGGCCAAACCAATAAAGGGGAGTGTCAATGGACAAACATACTATAAAATGCGACATAGAAACAAGGAGAAACCAATAGCAAGTCAATAATATCAAGCCCATTGTGCCCACAAACCCCCAAATAAAAACAAGGAACATCCCCAGCAGAGTCGCCAATTCTGTTACGGAGAGAAATTCCTATGGCTTGGGGTACCACAACAGACAGCTTTGACTCCAGAAATCAATCTTTCCCAATATGCAATAGAAATTAAATGTCTAACACTAAAGGATCAGACCTCGTACCTTATTTCGGATGGTTGAAGGAGATCCCCATTGAGCTTTCCAATCTTCATCTTGAATTGTTATATCACTTCCTCAACAACAAGTAAACAATACAAGCATACTATATATCATGGTGTTAGATCTATTCTAGCATATATAATCAATAATGTAAAATCATTTGACATAATTCCATGGATAAAATATTCATTCAAATACACATCATTGGACAGGAAAAGATATTTCTATTAATATAAATCAGAGATTACAAGATATATACAACCTCTGACGGCACGTCTACGAATCGGAGAAACTGAATCCCCCACTTGGGCCTCCACCACTTCAATCCTCCATCTCTCGATAGCAACCTCACAAGCAAAAGGCAAGCTTGGGAAGAACATAAAAGTGCTCCAAGGGACAAAGGGATGCAGACTCAAGAATAAGTTCCAGTAACAATGGACTTTAATTTCTTTGCCCTCAATTCTCTCTTATGCCTTCAATGTACCAAGGGGTTCCTTATATAGCTTTCAAAGGGATAATGAAAGGTTGAATCCGTGCGATCTCAAGGCATATGGAAGACCAGGAGTCAGATGAGTCAGATCCATGTCAAGGAAAACTCCAAAAGGATTTGGATTATGCACACATCTTGATGTACGCAGTTATCAGGTTAAAAGCCATGTATATCATTTTTCATATGTTTTTAGGGATGATTAAGGAAACATCAAAGGATAAAAAGTGGTCCATAGGGGCTAATGAGTCTACAGTGGGACAGGGGAAGGCCATACAATTTGTGATTCACCTAGAGTGGTAAAATCCGCTATAATAGCTTCCAGGAAATGATCCCAAAATTTATTTGTTAAACATGAGATGATGGTCTCATAAGAAGATAGAAATTTGATCCTGGATGTGTGAGAGGTGTCTCAAACTGGTTCCGGGTGACTTTGGATTAGCAGCTAATGGTGCTGCCATTGACTTGTGCTAAAAAATGTTGAAAAACAAGAAAGGGAAAAAACTACACTATAAGGGACTCATAGTGGTTATGTCAGTCATAGACTCTCTTGAGGTGGAGCCCATTGCGCGGCTTCTTCAAGAGTCGACCATCTAAGTTAGCGAAGAGGTATGCCCCCTTGCTGAGACAAAGGTCATTGGCAAGGTTGAATGATAGAATATGGTCTTTTATGGGAAGAATCGATTCCACACCATGGTTTAAAGGGAATGGGTTAAAACTAGAGGTGGTCTTACAGATCCCTCCATCATTGCATAAGTGGTGCCACGATAGATCAGGTGGATCTTCCACAACCAACGAGATGGAAAGGAAACTGGTGCTATAGATCATGTAAATGGTATTGGTTTTGGCTTTTGTGGCCTTGCCCCCAGTCTCTATTGGAGGAAGAGGGGCAGGCCTAGAGACGGGAGGAGTCTTTGATGGACTTGGAGGTAGGTGCAACATCATCTCAATTGGATGGACATGATTCAACACATCTTGGGACCTCAAAGGTAGGGTAGGTGGTTCAAGGTACCAAACATGATCTCCTAGTGTGAAATCCTATAGATTGTGGGTTTCCCAGACAGACTTACTCATGATATCGGATGGTAGGAAAAGGAAAAGGATCGTATTGATTGGTAATGAACTCCACTGTTTCCCTGGTAACTGAGGTTGAGGTTGCAGCTGAGGTTGTGGCTGTGGTCGGGGTTGCGGTTGCGGAAACAACAGAAGAGATAGGTCTGATGGACCATTGGTACTGGTGGAGACAAGAGGGTCTATAGAACTAGACATAATGTAAATGGACATGGTGTCTGAAGAAGGAGGTGGGGGATGGATTTATTCAATCAATGTGATATCAGACTCAAGGGAATGTTGATGGAGGTCAGCTAGAGCCATTTGAAATTCAGGCAAGTCTTGGCAATGGTGAGAATAGTGTCCATACAATCCACAAAGGATGCAAGCATGGTTTGTTCTCAATGCCTTGTTTCTGACTATCGGTGCGGTTGGGAGTTCAACTACAAGGATGTTTTCATTTGTATCCATGGCATATAAATGCACACGGACCATTGGGATTTCAGGGCAATTCTGAGTTGGGTGGCCTTGTTGCTCGCAGACAGTGCGAGGTGGAACTTATCATGGCTTTGCGGTGGCTTTGGAATTCTTTCCACTGGCCCTTTTCAGGTGGGGCGGTGTGGGTGCGGGTGCGGCGGTTGGATTTTGCGGGCCAGGTGGAGGGTGAGAGTCGACCTTCATGGGTTTCACTAGGTTTAAAACAACCTGGGGCATTGCTGGTTGAGCCGATGGATTAAGATACCATACCATAATTTCCAATGTAAAGCTGGGTAGGCTTAAGGTTTCCATTACCATCTTGCTCATGACACCAAGTGGGGGGAAGAGGAAGGGAATTGTATGGACTGGAGATGAGCCCAGATAACTCCCTGACAGTTGCATGTGGGGATGCGGTTGTGGCTGTGATTGCATGAAATGCTACTGCTACGGGTGATGTTGCAGCTGGTGTTGGTGTTGTTGCTGTGGACGATGTTGTGGTTGTGGTTGGAGTTGCAGTTGCGGTTGTTGTTTGGGTGCAGTGGTGCTAGATGAGACCATGCACAAATCCATAGTCTAATTTTGTGTCAGTGGTGGTGACACTAAGGGGAAAGGAGTTGTCATGGTGGGATTAGAAAACAACCGAGGGCCCACATTCAACAATGGGTAGGATGGTGTGTTGTCAACCATTATGTTGATTGCAGGGATGACATTAGCATGTGTAGTTGTCCCTTGTGGCTCAATAGTGGTGATGGTAGGGATAACGTTGGCGGGTGCTGTTAACCCTTGCTGATCATGATAAGTGAGTTGATCAACCATCACAATATTCCCTTCATGGGGGAACATCATGAGACAAAAGACAGTTAATGCGACTGCTCTCATGGCGTACATATAACTTCTCCCAAGGAGAAGCTTATAGTCTAGTTGGGCATTGACAACCTCTATGTCAATCAGCACTATCTTCCCAGCTAATGTGATGTGGACATGGGGGAGGATTCCTTGGGCTTTAGTGGGATGTCCATCATAATACCACAGAGTTGTGGAGGACGGTTGCAGAATTGGTGATCCAAGTTTCTGCCAAACTAGGGTGGACATAATGCACGTGGATGCCCCCTCATCCACTATGCACCGGTGCACAACCAGGTTCCGGATAGACACCAGGATTTGGAAGGCGATGGTGGATGGCATGTGTGGTTCTTCGTTCTCCATTTCGAATGTGATTAAATTGGATTCGGAGGGGTCTACTACCCCAAGGGTGGCTAGTAAGGATTTCTACTGTGTTGGCCATGTTTTAAGTACGTAAAGAGTGGACATGGCGGTTGGTGTTTGGGCCAAATCATCCACAATGCTATAGCTGACTGCAGCTCTAGATGTGGCATTATTGGCAATCCTACATATGGGGGGGAACAAGAATGGGGGTAATTGAAGAGGTAGGTTGACTATTTTGGATGTTGAGGCCACTGATGTGTTAGTAGGTCTGGTGGTGGTACTGTACTGATTCCATCTAGTTTGTAAGTTGACCTCTTCAGTCATCATGGCTAGCAGGTGGTGACCAACTATTTTTGCCATTGGAGGTGCCACCGAAACGTTGGGATTGGATTAGGGAGGGGGAGCGGTTGCCACCAATCCTTGGACTAGTAGTGGGTTTTGAAGCACCATAGGAGGAGGTCCTTATGGTGCTGGGTTGGGTTGGTCTTGATTTGCAGCGTTGGCGGCCTGTTGAACTTTGTTTTGAATGTCCTGCATAGCGCAACACATGAGGGGACACTCGAATGTGTAGTGCCCATAAACATCACATAATGTGCACGGTTGGTTTGTGCGCAACATAGCGTTTGTTCGTGGGGGGTTTTGAGCTGGCCGGTTTGCCATGGTATTGTTGGGAGGGTTTGGTTGTTGACCGCCTCCATGCAGTTGGTTATTGCCTTAGTTTCGGGGCCAATTAGTTCTAGCTTTCCATTGTTGGTTGTTGGGGGCAGGCTGGTTGTGATGGTTTTTTTGTGCAAACACTTGTCCCAACGGAGTGGGTGGTGCAGGGGCGGGGGCTTGAACCGCTTGCACTGGCGGTGCATAGTATATTTGAGTGGGAGACGGTGCCACAAATGTGGGAATTTTCCCCACATACTGCTATGTTGGCCAAGCCATGGCCTGAGCCTACTGCAATGGTGCAGGCTACGCATAGGAAGTTGTTGCTCTGGACTGGGAAATCATTCTAGCATAGTTTAGAGCTTGGTTTTGGTAAGCAACATTAGCAGTGTTGCTTAGTTGTGGGGTAACTGTAGGTGGTGTCAGTTGGTGTTGTGGCTATTGGGAAACTGATACTATGATGCCATCTGTAGCATGGGATGCCTCTGGTGCATCGCAGTAAGAGGTGCCTCTGCTGGGAGTGTCTGGGATGACGATGTACAGGTATCCAGACTGAGCATAGATGAGGTCAAACTATTGAGATTTGAGTATGGCCTCTTCTTCAGATTAAGGATGTTCGGATGCGAAGTCCTTTGCTATGGGTGGGAGAAAGGTATTAAGGAACCAATCCAAGAATATCCTATCATCAAGTTGTAACTTACATAGGCTACAATGTCGTCGCCACTCATGGATATGGTCAGTTATATGAGTGGCAGTGTTTTGACGGCAGGATAATAGGATCTCCAACCCCCTCATCATATCTTATGGGGAGTTGGAAATCATTAGAGGAATTTTGGGGTCTAAAATGGGCCTCCTAAGGAAAATAATAAAATAATAGTTAAAATAATAAAATAATAGTTAAAATAATAAAATAATA